>SKCR01017654.1:12500-120488 GCA_019454045.1 Zanthoxylum bungeanum
CAGGAAATACTGCAGCCGAAGATTAACTCATAAAATAACTTTACCAGTCACAATTGAGTTCCCCAATTACACATAGAAGAAGCATGACTATTCCTATATGCAAGTTGGTAAAACATAATCTCTGGATTATAAACCAGAAGATAATAAAGAACAATGAATCATCAATTGTATTAAACGTAAAAAAAAACATTCAGAATTCAACAACATGAATATCAGAGTTTAAATACAAGAGTTCATCCTTATCTTTACCTAGGAGATTAGTTCTCCATAGAAGAAAGAGACATAGCCTGAAGACATTGCAGCAGCATCCTTTCTGGTATGAAGTTTCTTCATTCTTCAATCTCAAATATGTTTTTAATCTTTGTTGTGTGTCTTCTCTCCATTTCTTCTCTTCTTTAGGGTTTTGGACGAGCTTGGATTTATATAGAGAAGTCTCGGAGTCCTTATGCTCATAAAGTATGAACTAAATAGGATCTTGGAAAACATATCCGTGTCACGACGCGCAGCGGACTGGCTTGCAGGATAATGATTCTTGCGTTTCTGCTCATTTTCTGCATGCTTTCGATGTTTCTGTAAGGTCCCGAAACACGTACAATTGCTCCAATATCCATATTTCGTTGCTTCCTAATAAAAAAACACAAAAGAAACTATAATTAAGATTAAACACATGATAATCAAATCGAGTTAGTGATGTTCAAAGTACATTTTCATGCACTTATCACACCCCCAATCAGCTTATTGCTAGTCCCTAGCAATTCAAGCGCAGAAAGAAAATAAGACTATACTAAATTAAAAATAAATAAGAGAACTATCTAAGCCACTTTCATGGGATCATGATTGCATTTAGCGTATGCAACAAGCTTTTAAACCCCTAGGTGGCCATAGTGGACGAGTTATAGTCTCGTGAAGACTTATAGTGACGAAACCCACAAACGTCATTTAAAAACACATACAATCATACAAAAACAAAATGAAATAGTCCCAACAGTTACACATATTATTGTCCTAAAAAAATACCTAGTAATAAAATCAGAGAACTTTCAAAGTACTCAATGTAGCTCAAATCCAAGTCCTTGAATAAATCATCCAAGCAAGACTTAAAGTGTGTGTGTATAAAGGTTCATTCATAGTTTGATCATAGGTAAGCCAACTCAATGATTTCGTTTAAAAATTGAGATCTGATGGGTCAAACCAACCTAGATATCTAAATTATGCTATGTAATCGCCTTTTTGTGCTCAGCATGGTATGATTTTTTTTCTTGTCTTTTTTTTTTTGCAACACACTTATCCTTTATGGTAGTATTTCTCCTCATGGTGGTCCTAACACTCGTCCATAGGTAACTTCACGCTTATCGGTTATAGGTGGGTTAATTTCTTTCTTTCGAGACATTCTCTTTTTATTTTTTAACCATACCATACATCATAACACTAGCAAACCAGGATAGACATCTAAGCAAACGGTCATTCATCGACATGCAATTTCTTCAACTAGTCACTTTGCCAACTACCTAGGTTCTTACTGCTAAAAACCTATAGTTAAGTGCTTACGAGTCTAACCTAGATCAACTACTCAAGGCATCAGATAAAAGTACATTAAAGAACTTATCGTTTCTAAAATTTGATCCTAAAGCAATCAATATCATCATTGGACTTATGCTTTACTATTAAGGACTAAAAACTAACAATTTTTTTAACAGGTATTATCACTACATGCATACACACCCACACTTAAAACTTACAGTGTCCTCAATGTAAGATAGATATAAAGAAAAAGGAGTGAGGAACAACACTACCAGGAATAAAGTTGATCAGGCTTCTGCTGGTAAGACTTTGGTTGTGTGAGCTGTGTGGGTTACGCAAAAACCGACGTGAATACTCATGGAAATAATAAACAATCAATTAGCACACAATAAAATAAAACTAAAGTAAAGAAAATGACAAAATATAATAAAAATAAAATAAATAAATAAATACAGATGCAAGGGTTGCCTCCCCGCTAGCGCTAAGTTTAACGTCTCAGCCAGATGCAATCACTCAAGTTGTCATCGTGGCTTCCATATAGCGGACCAAATAGTCACATGTTCTTTCTTCTTCGACAGTCCTTGGTGATTAAGGCATGAAAAGGAATTTTTAGCTGGCTGTGGTAGTTTATTCCATAAATCCCCCAAGGTCTACTGATGGTTGCGATTATAGGCTACATATATGGAAACATTTGCTAAACCACCTTTTTAACTTTCCAGGGATCATCTTCAAGTGGGCAGTAACTCTCATTTTCCTCCTTTTACGGTTCTTTGGAATCAGTTCCAATTCAGGAGGATTAGGTTCTTGTGGTGTAGAGCATGTCTCCGGTAAGACTGTGTCTATTAGGTACGTATATTGTCACTCATCATCATCTCGTGGTTGTTTTTCAACATGAAAGATATTCACCTTCATTGTCATGTTCCCAAAGGATAACTTCATGAGACCATTTCTGCAATTAATAAGGGCATTAGATTTTGCAAGAAAAGGTCAACCTAAGATAAGAGGGACTTTTGGCTCAGTTTTAACCACAGACTGTGTATCCAAAATCAGGAAATCAATGCGGTAGTAGAATTTATCAATTTATAGTAAAACATCCTCAACTATTCCCCTCAGTATTTTGGTAGAGCGATCAGCTAACTGTAAAACCACAGATGTATGTTTAATCTCTTCTAGCCCTAGCTGCATATAGATATAATATGGCATGGGATTAACATTAGCACCTAAATCTAATAAAGCTTTACAAAACTTATATGTGCCAATGTGACAGGTAATTGTGGGACATCTTGGATCATTGTATTTTAGTGGAGTCCTCTGCTCAATTACTATACTATCATTCTCTTTAGGAATGCAGTCTTCTTCACATGATTCTTTCTTTTTATGGTGCATAGATCCTTCAAAACCTTCCCATATGTGGGAACCTGTTTGATCACATGTAACGGATGAAGGTTAATTTTTACTTGCTTTAAATGTTCTAGGATCTCACCATTCGGGTCTGTAGCTCTCGCAGTAGGCCTAAGAGCTTGAGGGAATGGTACTCTAAATGGGATATGTGGCACTTGTTCTTCTTGAGGGGTATTTGTACTACTATCTATGGGGTCACCTATAGTGTTTGAGGTGTCCTGCATCCCTACTTCTTTACCGCTCCTAGTGATTATGACATTAACACCTTTTACATTAGATGCCTCATGATCAACTTGTACCATGTGTTGCCCTTGTGGATTTGGTTGAGCTTGAGATGGAAACTTTCCTTGTTCCTGCACACTTAACACGTTAGTTAATTTAGAGACTTGACTCTTTATCTCCTTATTATTTTCAACCACATGAGCTATCAATGACTCAAACCGTTGATTAGTTTTACTCCGGGCCTCTATAAATGCATGCATAGTGTCCTCTAAAGAATTTCTAGGGACGAAAGGTGTGTGATACTATGAACACTGTAACTTTTAGGCTGTGGTGTCTGACTAGGCTGATGAGACTCATGTTTCCAACTTAAATTTGGATGGTCTCGCCAACTAGGATTATAAGTGTCCAGATAAGGTCTATAAGGCTTTTTGTACATCCCTAAGGTGTTGCATTGTTCCTCATATGTTTCCCTCATCTCATCATATATAAGACATTCTGGGGCTAGATGGTCAATCCCCTTACATACAAAACATAACCCTTGGGGTTCTAACTAGGTTACCGCATGCATAACGTTGTTATCTTTGGCTTTTAATGCTCCTAACTCTCTAGTTAATAGTTCAACTTCCACCTTAAGATTATCCTCTTCCCTAAAGTGGTGTATGCCTCTGTTAGAAGGAGTGGGGTGTGTCATATCAGTGCTATCCATGACATTAGGTCCAGTCCAAGTGTGAAATTTCCCGGCTAGGTCATTCAAGTACTCTAATGCCTCATCAGGGTCATTCCGTATAAAATCACCATTGCACATTGTCTCAATGAATTGGCGCTCTCTATGGGTTAGATCGTCATAAAAGTAACTCACTAAGCGCCAACTCTCATACCCATGGTGAGGACAACTAGCTAACATCTTCTTAAACCTCTCCCACGTTTGATAAAGAGTTTCACTTTATTTCTTGGAGAAGGTAGAGATTTGTCTTTTCAAGGCATTAGTCTTATGATGTGGATAGTATTTATTAAAGAATACATGTGTCATCTCACCATGATCCTATTGACTGAGGTCGTAAAGAATACAACCAGCTCTTAGCTCTATCCTTAAGGGCAAAGGGGAAGAACTTAAGTGTAATTGTGTCTGTAGTGCCAAACCGGTCATGGAAAGTTGCTACAACTTCTTCAAACTCTCTAATGTGCACATAAGGGGTCTCGTTCTCCAAATTGTGAAAGGTTGGGAGATACTGTATCATCCCAGGTTTAAAATCTATATGTGGTGCATTAGGAGGAAACATGATGCATGATGGTGTAGCTGTGCGAGTGAGATGTAGGTACTTCTCAAGAGTCCTAATAGGTAGTTTCTCATACTCACTCATACTATGTGTGCTAGATGTAGATGGTGTCGCAAAATGATTGTTAAATAAACATTCTGGATATGAGTTTTCTTCTTCAATCCTAACAAATCTACCAAACATATCCCTACGTCTAGCCATGCAATTAAACACAAATAAAACTAGAAACAAAAATAAAAAGAATTAACTAAAAATAAATAAATAAATAAATATCAAAACTGAAATAAAATAAATAAAATAAATAAAATAAAAACAAACAGTAAAATAGAACGAAGTTACCACTTTGCTATTGACTAAACAAACCTGCTCATTCAGATTGTAAACCGTCTCCTCGACAACGGCGCTAAAATTTGATTACGCCCAAAAAGTACTTGTGGTTATCATAGTATAGTTGAGGTGTCGATTCCTCAGAGAGATGGTTACAAGGAACTAATTTACTTAAACAAAATGTTAGCAATAACTTAATGAAAATTGATAAATTGAATTGGTGATGTAAAATTAAAAAAAAATATGCAGGAAATATCAATAGAGAGAAGCAGCAAAGCGTCAGGAATCCCTCTTGTATCAAATTCCTATATTCAGTTATTGATTCCTTTTATTACTCAATTAAAGGTTTTACATCCCAAACCAACAATCGAAAGATATTCAATTCCAAACGTATTAAATTCTAAGGTAATCGATGAATCATTTTCTCTATGTTAACAACACTCAAAGTTATCGTTATGACATATCTAACATCGGAAATATACCCATATGCAATATTGAAGTAGAAGATTAACTCATAAAATAACTTTACCAGTCACAATTGGGTTCCCCAGTCACATATAGAAGAAGCATGACTATTCCTATATGCAAGTTGGTAAAACACAATATTTGGATTATAAACCGAAAGATAATAAAGAACAATGAATCACAATTATATTAAACGTAAAAAAAAAAAAGCATTCAGAAATCAACAACATGAATATCAAAGTTTAAATACAAGAGCTCATCATTAGTTTTGCCTAGTAGATTAGTTTTCCATAGAAGAAAGAGACATAGCCTAAAGAGATTGCAGCGGCATCCTGTCTGGTATGAAGTTTCTTCGTTCTTCAATCTCAAGTATGTTTTTAATCTTTGTTGTGTGTCTTCTCTCTGTTTCTTCTCTTTTTCTTCTCTTCTTTAGGGTTTTGGACGAGCTTGGGTTTATATAGAGAAGTCCATGAGTCCTTATGCGCATAAAATACGAACTAAACAGAATCTGTGTTTCGCGATGCACGGCCATGCGCGTCACGCCGCGCAGCCTAGCTTGCAGGATAATGATTCATGCATTTCTATTTGTTTCTTGTGTGCTTCCGATGTGTCTGTAAGGTCCCGAAACACGTACAATTGCTCCAATATCCATATTCCATTGCTTCCTAATAACAAAGCACAAAATAAACTATAATTAGTATTAAAAACATGATAATCAAACCGAGTTAATAATGTTCAAAGTCCATTTTCATGCACTTATCATTAGGAGATATTGTATCATCCCAGGTTTAAAGTCTATATGTGGTGCATTAGGAGGAAACATTATGCATGATGGTGTAGCTGTACGAGTGGGATAGAGGTACTCCTAAAGAGTCCTAATGAGTGGTCTCTCATACTCACTCATGTTGTGTGTGTTAGAGGTCTATGGTGTTGTAAAAAGATAATCAAACAAACTTTCTGAATCAGAATCTTCCTCTTCAATTCTAACAAATCTACCAAACCGATCCCTAAGTCTAGGCATGCACTCAAACTTTAATAAAATAAGAAACAAAAATAAAAGAAAATAAACTAAAAATCTAAATCTAAACTAAAACTAAAACTAAAATTAAATAAATAAAATAGAAAATAAAAATAATAAAAAAATAAAGGTGGAACGAAGTTACCGCTTTGTTGTTGACTAAGCAAACCTGCTCCTTTTACTTGTAAATCGTGTACCCGGCAAATGCACCAAAAGTTGGTTACGCCTAAAAAAGTACTTGCGGTTATCACATTATAGTTGGGGTGTCGATTCCTCAGAGATATGGTTACAAGGAACTAATTCATTTAAGGAAAACGTTAGCAATAACTTAATTAAAGAGAATGATTGAATTGGTAATGTAAATTTAAGATTACTAAAAATACTTAAGAGTTATCAGTAGAGAGAAGCAGAAAAAGGTCGGGAATTTCTCTTGTATAAAATCTCTATATTCAGTAATTGATTCCTTTTATTACTCAATTGAAGGTTTCACATCCTAAACCAACAATCGGAAGATATTTCAATCAAAAACATATTAAATTCTAAGGTAATCGATGAGTTATTTTCTATATGCTAACATCACACAATATTATCGTTATGACCAATCTAACGTCGATAATATACCCACAGGCAATACTGCAGCAGAAGATCAACTCATAAAATAGCATTACCAGTCAAAACTGGGTTCCTCAATCACACATAGAAAAAGCATACTATTCCTATATGCAAATTGATAAAACACAATCTCTGGGTTCATAATCAAAAGATAATAAAGAATAATAAATCATCAATTATATTAAACGTTGAAGAATATTTAGGAATCAAAAACATTAATATAAGAAGTTCTTTACAAGAGTCCATCCCTAGTCTTACCAAGGAGATTAGTTCTCCATATAAAAGAGAGACATAGCCTGAAGAGATCGCAGAAGCATCATGTCTAGCTTGTGGTTCTTCGTTCTTCTCTCAAATATGTGTCTTCAAATATTTATTATGTATTTCTTCTCTTTTTTTAGGGTTTGGAGGAGCTTGGTTTTATATAGGGAAGTCCTCAAGTCTTTATGTGCATAAAACACGACTGAATTAAGCTTTTGGGGAGGCGTCGCGATACCGGAAAGCGGCATTGCGACACCCAACTTGCGGGAATTTTGTATGTGTGCAGTCTGAGGGCGCATCGCAACACCATAAAAGGCGCGTCGCGACGCATGACAAAAATTCTTGATTTATGTTTTCTGCGTTTCTGCTCTTCCCGCGTGCTTCCGTTGCATCCGTAAGGTACCGAAACACGTGTAATTGCTGCAATCTTCATGTTCCATTACTTCCTAATAATAAAACATAAAATAAACTATAATTAGGATCAAATATATGATAATCAAGCCGAATTAGTGATGTTCAAATCACATTTTCATGCACTTATCAGTTGTAAAGAGGTTTTCAGAACCTGTATAAAGTGGTTAAAGTCATTGTAAGAGGGGTTGGTTCTTTTGGAAATAAAATTATGAGTTAGCAAACTGTAATTTGTGAGCAAAGAAAGAGGTAGTATGGACCAATGAGTGCGAGGATGCTTTCTAGCGCTTAAAGAATGCATGACCCAATATCCACTTCTAGTTAAGCCAATTCCGGATGAGAAATTATTTTTGTACTTAGCTGTGTCACCACATGCAGTTAGTTTAATTTTAATACAAGAAATAGTTAAGGTCCAGAAGCCGGTATACTACTCTAGTAAGGTGTTATTAGATGCGGAAACTAGGTAACCGCCCTATGAATTAATGGCATTGTCAGAAAGCTACATCCGTATTTCCAAGCACGCCCCATCGGCGTATACACAAACCATCCACTTAGGAAAATCTTACACAAACCAAAAAAATCTGGTCGTCTTGTGAAGTGGTCGACTGATCTCAGTGAGTACGATATCTGTTATCACTCTCAGGTGTCTATCAATGGGCAACTTTGGCCAACTTCATGGCTGAATTCACAGGACCATATATGTTGGTGGTCAAGGAAGAATACGACAAATGAGAGCCAAGGTTATAGGGCCATTATTATCCTTAGTAACGGGCATAGTGAGGAGATAAGTTATGCATTGAGGTTCACATTTGAGGCAACTAATAAAAAATTTGAGTATGAGACAATCTTGGGCGGGTTGATATTATATGATGCAGTTTGGGTCAGAGATGTGGTAGTAAAGAGCGACTCACAGTTGGTTGTCCAATAATTAAACAATAAGTTTCAGGGTAGGGAGCCCAATATGATAGCTTACCTCGGGGAGGTGAAGAAACCGGTTGAAGGGATGAGAAATGTTACTTTTTACCATATAGGTTGGGACAACAACCAACAGGAAGATTCGCTAGCCCGGTTAGCATCGTCAATCAAGTCCAAGATTTCACGGGTCATAACCCTCGAAATTTTTGGGCAAAAGAGTGTGGCCGGCACAGACGTGATGGAAGTAGAAACATAAGCCAAATCGTCCTGGATGGATCCGAAGAAATATATGAAGTCTGGGGAGTTAATTGAGGATAAAAAGGATGCGAGGAATGTGAAGTATCGCAGCGCCTATTTTCTTCTTATGGATAGTGTTTTGTACAGAATGGGTTAAACAATGCCTTATCTGAGGTGTGTAAGTCACGATTCTTAAGAATTTGGCAAAAGTTGATCACTTAGGGTGGATCGTATATATCAGAAATGATGTTATGATTAGTTGTAAAGAATCGTGGACATGTCGACATGAGAAGTATGCCTAGAAAATTTGACGATGTAATTTATGTTTCCTAAGCACAACTCGGATAGCCTACAACAGAGGGATTGTTAGACATATGTGATGCCTCGACTTGTATAGTTCAAAAAGATCGTTCATTTTCTCACGAATTCGGAGGTGGCCGACTTGTACGTTTTGATGTGTTTTAGTTTATTTTGCAGATAAAATAATATTGGGACACAATGAAATCATTTAGGATGAAATGTGGGTCAAATAAGGGTAAACATTAGACTTGACATATTAATTTTGGAGATTGGAAACTTGAAATGGCGTTTTAACGAAGTGCAGTTTTGGAAATTCCAATTTTGCGCATCTCTGGCGTATTTTGGGCATAACGTTTTACTCCAATATCGGATTGAGCTGATTTAAGTTTCAGATTACAGAAGACTCAAAGATCTATAACTTGGAAAGACAAAATAATTTCGAATTCTGAATATTTCATGCCCGAAATTGATGAACCATCCAGAAGTGTGTTGTGTGTAATTATTAAAGTCATTTTCAATCATTTTCAAAGCAAAAAATAAATTAATAAATAAATAATAAAAATTATCAAATCACCACCAAACATGATAAGAAATTAGTGGAGCAATTAATAATGGATTTGGTGGAGCATTTAGTGGAGCAATTAATAATGGATTTGGTGGATGATTTGATGGAGGCAAAATTTTGCCTATAAATACCAAGCCATTTCATTTGTAAATTCATACTTTCTTCCAAGGAATTCCTTAATAATACTAAGAGGATTGTATCTTGTTTGTTTATTTACAGCTTTCAGTAATTAATTTCCGCTTTCGCACTTTCTTTTCTTTACTTTTCAGTTTTTACTTTCCGCTATTTACTTTTACGCATTACTTTTCTTTCTTTAATTTTCAGTTTTTACTTTTCAGTAATGAGGAGGTAACTCCCATTTGTGGGGTAAAAGGTAAAACTTTTATTACTAATATTTAGATTAATCTCCCTTAATTATAATAAATAAACTATTTAAAACCTGACTTAACGAGGATATCGCCATATTGGTCGGTTGGTAATTATTTAAATTGGTTTTAACCTGACTAAACTGGATACCGCCTGATTGGTCGGTTGGTAATTAATTATTAATTTGACTTAATCTGGATACCGCCTATATGGCTGGTTGGTAATTATCATGCAAAGTTAATATATTACATTAAGGGAGATATCTAAAATAGAAGTAATAAAAGTGGATCATTTTACCTCTGCATTTTCTTTTATTGTACTTTTACTTTATTTACTTTTCAGCAATTTACTTTCAGCATTTACTTTTCAGCAATTTACTTTCAGCATTTACTTTTCAGTAATTTACTTTCAGCATTTACTTTTCAGCATTTAATTTTTAGTATTTAATTTTAGCATTTACTTTCCGTCATTTACTTTCAGCATTTTACTTTATGTCTTTTATTTTATTTAAGTTTTTACTAACCCTAGTTATGTGTCGTAACTAAGTTGGTTATCTGGGGTTGTGATGAATTCTAATATCACCGGTTTATAAGGGGTTATTTTATAGTTTGGGTAATTTAAAGGTTTACTTATTAAGTCTTAAGCTTAATGCGTCTTGTTAATTGGCCACTAATAAGATTGATATGGTAAATCTAAAATAAACTTGACAAAAGGAATTTTAGGTTTCAGCCTTAGACTTAATAGCCCACGATCTTCCTTGAGGATAAATAACCCTTTAATAGATTTCCTTACAGGATAGACATAAACCTGTCGGGCGGGGGTAGCCATAATTAGAACTTAAACTTAATGAATCCAGGTAATTTGGTTGACATAGACATGTGGTTCAATTGAGTTATACTGGGTATTTGCATCTGACCATCGACAAAGGCTTTCGCATAATTTAGTGTTCCAGGTTAGTAAACCGATATATTATACAAAAATGAAATAACCACTTCATCCTTAAAATGATATTGGAAGATTCACAACCCTAGATAGTTTCCTAATATTGAATTTTCTTAAACCTACTTTCGCGCAATATTATTTACTTGTTTTTAAATTCAAAATCATCACCATTTCAAATCAATCAATCAAACTATTAGATACTAGTAATCATTTGACCTCATAAAATTAATAGATTAGGTATTAAGTCCTCGTGGGATCGATACTTTTTATACCACTTGAACGATACGTGCGCTTGCGTTATACGCGTGTGATTACGCACCGGTTAAGTTTTTGGCGCCGTTGCCGGGGACTTATTTATCTTTCACTATTAGTTTTGGGGTTAGATACATTACTTGTATCTAATTTCTTTTTACTTATTGTTTTTGTTTTCTTGTGTTTCAGGTTCTCAGAAACTACATAAGACGAACCAGAAGCTTTGAACTCCGACCGCTTGACCCAGAAATTGAAAGAACCATCAGACATTGAGAAGGGAAAGGCGAGAAGGCCAAGAAGCAATCATTAATATGGAACCTGAACCTTTGAACGTTACACCACAAATTCCCATTCGAGACAGAACCATTCCGGTGGTTGACAGACTCATTTCTTGTATTGTACTTCCTCTATTACCAGCAAATGTGGGTGACATCAAAACATGCATCTGAAGATCCTAATGCCCACATCAGTAACTTCCTGGAAGTTTGCGGTACTTTCAATTACAACCGAGCAGCTGAAGAAGCAATGAGACTGCGTGTTTTTCCATACTCCTTGAAGGACAGAGCTAAAGCTTGGCTACATTCACTACCAGCAGGTTCCATCACAACTTGGAACACTCTAGCCACCAAAATCCTTGCAAAGTACTTTCCACCAGCCAGAACTGCAAAGTTGAGGAATGACATCACATCATTCGTGCAACAAGATTCAGAATCCCTTTGCGAAGCTTGGGAAAGATTCAAAGATTTACTCCAGAAATGTCCTCATCATGAGATCGCAAAGTGGCTACAAGTCCAAACCTTATACAATGGACTTTCTGGAATAATGAGAACCATAATTGATGTTGTTGCTGGAGGAGATTTGATGGCAAATGGAGAAGATCAGGCCTGGGACTAATTGAAGAAATGGCCAACAACAGTTCTTTATGTCCAACAGAAAGGAGCATGATCCAAAGAATTGCAAGAATTTATGAAGTTGGAGCCAACACAGCACTGAATTCCAAGCTGGATGTGATTTGAAAAAATCTGGAAACTCTTAACATGAAAGTCAATGGTGGATCCACAAGTTCACCATTTGGAGGAGTACTTGAGTCAGAATCTTACAACCAACAAGAAGAGACAGTGAACTATGTCAACAATTTCAACAGACAGGGGAACAATCCATATTCCAACACCTATAACCCAAGGTGGAGGAATCACCCCAATTTCACATTGAGCAACAATTCAGGGCAAAAGAATAATCCACCACCTGGATGAAAAAGAACCAGGAATAATAGAAGTGTTGGCCCAGTTGAAGAAGCAAGAAGCAAAATACGATGCTTTAGCAGCTATGGTTCAAAATCAAGTAGCATTGAATCAAAGCACTGGAGAATCAAATTGGACAACTGGCCAATGCTCAGAGTTACAGACCGCCAGGTACCATTCCTAGCAACACAGAGCCAAATCTAAGGAACATGGGAAAGAAACAATGTCATGTCATCATGTTAAAAAGTGGTACTGAAATCAACAAAGATGTTGGAATCAAGGCAACAATTGAAGATATTCCAAAAGAAACAAAGCAACAGATGGAGGAAAAATAAGCAAAGGAAAAAGAACAGATCACTCTACCTCCATCTTTTCCTCAGCGTCTTCAGAAGAATAAACTGGACAAGCAGTTTGCTCGATTCTTGGAGGTGTTCAAAAAGATGCATATCAACATTCCATTTGCAGAAGCGTTGGAACAAATTCCCAGCTATGTCAAATTCATGAAAGACATTCTTTCACGAAAACGGAGATTGGGAGACTACGAGACAGTAGCATTGACGGAAGAATGCAGTGCCATCATTCAGAGGAAACTTCCCCCGAAGTTGAAAGATCCTGGGAGTTTCACCATTCCATGCATCATAGGAGAACATAACTTTGGTAAGGCTTTATGTGATTTAGGTGCAAGTGTTAACTTGATCATTTTTCTATTTTCAGGAAACTACAGATTGGAGAAACAATGCCCACTTCAGTCTCTCTACAACTTGCTGATAGAACGCTTGTGTTTCCATGAGGCGTAGTTGAGGATGTGCTAGTCAAGTTTGACAAATTCTTTTTCCCAGCATATTTTCTTGTCCTTGATATGGAGGAAGACGAAGACGTGCCGATCATTCTCGGGAGACCATTATTGGCTACAGGTCGAACCATTATTGATGTACAAAAAAGAGAATTAACTATGAGGGTACATGACCAATAAGTAACATTCAATATTTTCAAGGACATGAATTTCCCAGAAGATGAAAAGAATGAGGAATGTTTCAGACTTAATGTAATACACAGTACCATTCAGAACTCCAATGCAAAGCAAAGTTCTACTGACAAACTTAAAACATGTCAATTGCCTGTGGAGCCTGAAGATAAAGCGTCTTTTATACTGAAAAAGCCAATTCTTGCACTACAAGCAACATAAGAGAAAAAGTTCCACCAGCTCAACGAATTGGAGAAATTTCACAATCAGCCTTTTGAGGATGCCAAATTGTACAAAGAAAAGGCCAAGAAGAGACATGATGAGAAGTTAGTGCGCATACAATTGGAACCGGGGCAGAAGGTACTGTTAAACAAATCAAGGGTGAAATTCTTCCCATGGAAGCCAAAATCACGGTGGTCAGGTCCATTTGTGATCACCAAGGTTTTACCAGACAGAGCCGTTAAGATATATGATCCCGACTCCAACAAAACATTCAAGGTTAAAAACAAGCGTGTTAAGCACTACTGGGGAGAATCATTTGAGCGACAAAAAGAAAGTGTCACACTTTCAGATCCAGCCTAACATCCGAGAAGTCACGTCTAGCTGTCGACGTTAAACTTAGCGCTAGCAGAGAGGCAACCCATGCAATTTGTGTATATATTGTGATTTGGTGTGATTTAATTTTATGTGTTTAGTTTTTACAGATTAAGACATTTCAGGATGGAATAAGTTCTCACAAATCTTCACAAGCAATTTCCTTCTCTCCCTCAAAACTCTGATGTGAAAGTCTACAAAGCTTGCTTGGAACGAATGAGATTACTAACGATCCATGGTGTTCATAATGATATTCGTTGGGTAATGAAGCACAAGTCCGATTGGCAGGTGAGTCTCTGACTCTTTTATTTCACATCTGCCTGGTTTTGGGAAGAAACACCTATGCAAAGAAACGTAGAGCTAAGCAAATGGGTGTTTGTTACAAAATGCACGCTGGAATTGCAATACTCGTTGTCATTATTTAGGAATGGTGTCTGATAATCGCGAAGACAAAATTAAATTAATAAGGATGACATGAGTAAGGAGTCTGTAGATAATATATCTTCGACTCTTGAGACGCATCCCAGTGGATATGTTCATATAGCCATTCGCAAACTGCATACACAATTCCAAAAAGAAAGACAACAGTTAAATCTCAGGAATCTGACTTAAAAAGACCCTGTTTGCCAATTTATAAGAAAATTGGATGGGAAGCTTGTCCCTGACGCATAGACGTCAATCAAGCCGCTACTTTTCTTGTACATATTATATCTCTTGTCTTTTCCTAATAATTGTAATTTTTTGTTGTTTTCTTTTTTTTCTGCGACAGGATCCAGACCTTTTTGACTATCACGATTTATTTTACTGTTTAACTAATAATTTTCGATTGGCAGGTACTAGTGCTATTATTTTACTCACCCTTTTCAGGTGTTATAAATTCAACTCATCATTGCACTTTTGAAGACATCCAGAGTAAAACATGGAAGCCACTTCAAGAAGACGAGTTGAAAACATTTGTGTGTTTTGCGGTACTAGTGTTGGTATTAAGCCACAATACGTAGAAGCAGCACATGAATTGGGTCGAGTCTTAGCTGCAAGGAATATGCAATTAGTATATGGCGGAGGCAATCTTGGACTAATGGGGATCGTTTCAAAGGCCGTACAGGAAGGAGGCAGTCACGTTTTGGGAATCATCCCAAAAACCTTGGCAGAGGCAAATCTTATTGAACCATCAAACGGAGAGGAACTGATCGTGCCAGGTATGTCTGAACAATTGGTAGAAATGATTAACCGTGCTGATGCTTTTATTGCTTTGCCAGGTGGCTTGGGTACATTGGAGGAAATTTTTACAGTATTATCTTGGGCAAACTTGAACAAACACCAGAAACCACTTGGACTGTACAACGTTGAAGGATTTTATGTTTAAGACATTGGGGACAATGTCTCATTTAGGTTTGGGGGAGGAAATTAATTGATTAGTATCTTGTTTTTAGTTGTGTTTTGTTTTTATTTTTAGGCCAAAATTTTTCGAAAAATACAAAAAAATTGAAATTTTTTCAAAAATTACAAAAATATTTTGCGTTTTTGTTTTTATTTTGACTAAAAATGTGAAATTGGTAAGAGATAGCTGAGTAAGGAGTTTCCACTCCTGAGACGTATCTCAAACCTAATTCGGAACAATTTAATTTTTGTTTATTTCATTTTGAATTATTTAATTTGTGAATTCTCCATAATACTGACTAAAATGGATCTTCATATGCTCAGTTAGCAGGTATTATCAACATGCATAGTAACATACGGACATGAGCTATAATTCAAAAGTTTGTAATATTCAGTGCTCTAGTTTAATTGGAGAAAGCATCTCAAAAAGTGATGGAGTAAAAAAAAACATCTGAGGTCCGAGTTATTAAGTCTGTAAGGGTGTTTTAACACCTAGTGCCCTAAAGCCAACTGGTTTGTGAGTCACTGGCCCAAAGCTCGCTACATGGATCAAGGATGTTGCAAAAATATATATATCTGAAGTCTGAGTAATTAAGTCTGTATGGGTGTCTTAACACCTGATGCCCTAAAGCCAACTGGTTTGGGAGCCACCGACCCAACACTCGCTACATAGATGGAAGATATTGTATATAAATAAAAAAAAAATCAAAAATCAAAGAAAAAAAATCAGAAAATCAGAAAAATTATTCCATTGCTGCAAAAAGGTGTGAATTCTGATAAAACTTTAGGAAACAAATATTACTCTCTTATCAACTGCACTTGTGATTGTTGTGGGCAAAAATGATTTGATTAATATTTTTTCGGCTGTGCATATGGAGAATGGTAAATATAATCGGAGAATTTACTTATTCAGTAATTTAGAAAGAAAGAAAACAACTAGTAACTTGGAGTAGAAGTTTCACCTGATTAGTCACTAACTTCTTTATTCTATTTTCTCTTGTCTTTTTGCTTTTGTGCGCATTAGTTTAATTATCTTTTTACTTTTGTAAAACGTTTGTGGGTATCGTTGCTGTAAGCCCTCACGAGACTATAACTCGTCCACTAGGGACACCTAGGGGTTTAAAGGCTTGTTGCATATGCTAAATGCAACCATGATCCCTACGAAAGTGGCTTAGTTTAATTTTAATTGTTTCTTGTATTTTATTTTGTTGTTTTGATTGAGGACTAGCAAAATGTTAGGTTTGGGGGTGTGATGAGCGAAAAATATATCAATATTTACCGCCCCTTTTACTTAATATTTTGTTTAGTTTCTCGGGTTTGATGAACGTTTTGATGTGTTTTACTTTATTTTGCAGATAAAATAATATTGGGACACAATGAAATCATTTAGGATGAAATGTGGGTCAAATAAGGGCAAAAATTGGACTTGACATATTAATTTTGGAGATTGGAAACTTGAAAAGGCGTTTTAACTAAGTGTAGTTTTCGAAATTCCAGTTTTGCGCATCTGGCGTATTTTGGGCATAACCTTTTACTCCAATATCGGATTGAGCTGATTTAAGTTCCAAATCAAAGAAGACTCACATATCTACAACTTTTAAAAACAAAATAATTTCGAATTATGAAGATTTCATGCCCTAAATTGATGAACCATATAGAAGTGTGTTGTGTGTAATTATTAAAGTTATTTTCAATCATTTTCAAAGCAAAAAATAAATTAATAAATAAATAATAAAAATTATCAAATCACCACCAAACACGATAATCAATTAGTGGAGCAATTAATAATAGATTGGTGGAGCATTTAGTGGAGCAATTAATAATGGATTTGGTGGATGATTTGATGGAGGCAAAATTTTGCCTATAAATACCAAGCCATTTCATTTGTAAATTCATAATTTCTTCTAAGGAATTCCTTAAGAATACTAAGAAGATTGTATCTTGTTTGTTTATTTACAGCTTTCAGTAATTAATTCCGCTTTCGCACTTTCTTTTCTTTACTTTTCAGTTTTTACTTTCCGCAATTTACTTTTACGCACAGTACTTTCTTTTCTTTAATTTTCAGTTTTTACTTTTCAGTAATTAGGAGGTAACTCCCCTTTGCTGGGGTAAAATGTAAAAATTTTATTACTAATATTTAGATTAATATCCCTTAATTATAATATATAAACTAGTTAAAACCTGACTTAACGAGGATACCGCCATATTGGTCGGTTGGTAATTATTTAAATTGGTTTTAACCTGTCTAAACTGGATACCGCCTGATTGGTCGGTTGGTAATTAATTATTAATTTGACTTAATTTGGATACCGCCTATATGGCCGGTTGGTAATTATCATGCAAAGTTAATATATTATATTAAGGGAGATAACTAAAATAGAAGTAATAAAAGTGGATCTTTTTACCTCAACATTTTCTTTTATTGTACTTTTACTTTATTTACTTTTCAGCAATTTACTTTTCAGCATTTACTTTTCAGCAATTTACTTTTAGCATTTACTTTTCAGCAACTTACTTTCAGAATTTACTTTTCAGTAATTTACTTTCAGTATTTACTTTTCAGCATTTAATTTTCAGTATTTAATTTTAGCATTTACTTTCCGTCATTTACTTTTCAGCAATTTACTTTTCTGCATTTTACTTTATGTCTTTTATTTTATTTAAGTTTCTACTAGCCCTAATTATGTGTCGTAACTAAGTTAGTTATCTGGGGTTGTGATGAATTCTAATATCATCGGTTTATAAGGGGTTATTTTATAGTTTGGGTAATTTAAAGGTTTACTTATTAAGTCTTAAGCTTAATGCGTCTTGTTAATTGGCCACTAATAAGATTGATCTGGTAAATCTAAAATAAACTTGACAAAGGAATTTTAGGTTTCAGCCTTAGACTTAATAGCCCACGATCTTCCTTGAGGATAGATAACTCTTTAATAGATTTCCTTACAGGATAGACATATACATGTCGGGCGGGGGTAGCCATAATTGGAACTTAAACTTAATGAATCCAGGTAATTTGGTTGACATAGACATATGGTTCAATTGGGTTATACTGGGTATTTGCGTCTGATCATCAACAGAGGCTTTCGCATAATTTAGTGTTCCAGGTTAGTAAACCGATATATTACACAAAAATGAAATAACCACTTCATCTTTAAAATGATATTTGAAGATTCACAACCCTAGATAGTTTCCTAATATTGAATTTTCTTAAACCTACTTTCGCACAATTTTATTTACTTGTTTTTAAATTCAAATCATCACCATTTCAAATCAATCAATCAACCTGTTAGATACTAGTAATCATTTGACCTCATAAAATTAATAGATTAGGTATTAAGTCCTCGTGGGATCAATACTTTTTATACTACTTGAACGATACGTGCGCTTGCGTTATACGCGTGTGATTACGCACCGGTCAACTTTGACCCAATTAAATTAATTGGATGAATCTAAAATCACAAAAGGGATTTGTTGTAATTTCATAAATATCTCTACCATTAGAGGGTATTTTGGTAATTACAAATGTATAATAATAGGTGTATTTCTCTTGATTTAATTGGATTAAATCAAAGTGGTGGACAATGAACTAATCAATTTGATCAACTTTATCTTGATTTAATTGGATTAAATCAAAGTGGTAGACAAATATGATTAGTCACACCTAATTATACATATTTGGACAAATTAGATTAAGCCTACCTAAAAATTGATTAAGACTTTTATTAATTAAAAATTGCATAAGTTTTGCTATAAAAGGCAAGCTTGAGCAAGTTTTTAATTAAGCTTGAGGACGTTAAGCTTGAGAAAGCTAAAACAATAAAGATTTAGAAATATTAAAACAAGAAAGATTTAGAAATATTAACCTAAGTAAAAGAAGTGTTTAGAGAAGCTTTAGAAGTTCTCTAAAACATTTCAACAATGAGAAATCAAGTTTGGATCTTCGAATCAAGCTTGCTGGCATTGGAATGAAGATTGGATCTTGGAGTCAAGCTTGCTAACTTTGGAAGTTCACTACAATATTTCAACGAGAAGAAGATTAATCAAACTCACTAGGTAAGTTTGATCTTCTCTAAACATATGTTTTCTTTAGTGAGTTGTTTTCATTAATGAAGCATATAGTGGTGTATTATGTATTGGATACATAATAACATAATTTGATATTGAAATTAGGCTAATGAATTTTTTATGGATGATTTGGAAACATAAACACAATATGCTTGTGATTGGGTCAAAATGTTCATGTTTGACGTGGAACATTAAATTAGAGTTTGCAACTCTAGATGACAACTTGGAGCTATGGCAACCATTCTAGAATCACTTGAGCACCTTTTAGTGACCTAGAATTGTTCATGAGTCATTTTATTGTGGGATTCTATTTTGGTTTATGTTTTGATTCAAATAAATACATATATGTATTTAAAATACATGTTTGTTTGTTATATAACATGTGTTGATGTTGATTTTGATGTTAAAATTGGTTTTTAAGTGTATTAAAGTGTTTGGAGAAAATTAGAAGTATTTTGAATTGGATTTAAGGTAAATTTTCTCTATGCCAACATTTTATACATGGTAGCGTCTCGACTCAGATCTCTAGCGTCGCGACAGTCAACTCTCAGAGCTGCGGGCGTCGCGACGCTCACCTTTACGAGTCGCGTTGCCGAGCATTCGCAGATTGGGCATTGTGATTCGAAAGCATGCGCGTCGCGACACGTCGAGAGCTACCCATGAGCGCTAAAACTTCATTTTCTCCGTTTCGGAATTTCCGGACTTCGATTCGACCCCGATATTTTCCTACAGACTTGTAAAAAAATAGATTATTCAAAAAAAAATTAAAAAATACACATATTTTTTATATCCACGGGTTAGACCCACTTTTACTGTACGGGGCACCGATCTAACCCTAGGGGTACCACAACCATCTCAACAGTATATAACACCCAAGATTGGAGGATCTTTGTGATGATTGTATGCTCGGGACAATCATAGCATGGGGAGGAAAAATACCCATCTGGCGTTTGACGCCCCCATTTGAGGTACATAGCATGTAAGGTTGGAGAACCTATGTGATGATTGTATGCTCAGGACAATCATAGCACGTTAGACTGGAAGGCCTACATGGCATTTGATGCCCCATTTGACATGCATAGTACGGGAAATGCTCCAGGGCCTCCGTGACGATTATAGCCTTAGGGTCTGTATAATATGGGAAGGATCATACCCTCATGGCGTTTGACAAACTATAAGAGTGAAGCGGGGTTTACCAATATACCTATGAAGTTGGCGACTATGACACTATTAGACTTGTAGCCCCTAGAGAGTATGGATATTCCATGGGAAACTAGCTGAAGAATAAAGGAGTCACCACCCAGTATAAGACACTAGGAATGATTTAAGGCCGTACTGCACCCCTCATAAGGTTTGACCTTAAACCTATTTGGTCGGACTGGTCCTTTATTGATGTCAGGTTCAAAACAAGATCCACATATCTTATAATGCAAGAATCACACAAAACAGTTTATATTTCACACAACAGCACACATCCAGAAAAGTAATAAAAGAACAGTAAAAATAACTAGCAAAATAAACTTGGTCAGACTTATTTTGGATCTGGCTGGATTATGTCATCTATGCATGACCGGCCGAACATATTGGATGTCTAGTCAGATTTGCTACGTAAATCATAAATATCATAAAAGAGGAATTACATCCAGCTAACAACTTTGACAACATAAAAAATAGTTAGATCAAATACAAAGCAATAACAATAATAAATAAACAACTAAAGTAAACAAAGGCATGATGATAAACATATATGCAAGACCACGCATATCTGTCTCATGTGTTACATGGATTTATATCCCAAGTACAAACCATACTAACTTCATTCGGAATTGGCTATAGGATCTACGTCTAGGTTTCTATCATATATACCACAAGAAATGAGCGGCCATATATAGCCAATTGAGTGGCCAGACTTTCTTTATGACAGTTGTATATCCGATCAGACATACATGATGTCTGATCAGATATACTACTTCAAAATGACGGTAAAATATGCATATTTTAAGGTTTTGGGCACTTAGGTCGTACCCTTAATTGTAACTCAGCTCCAAGAGTACCTCCGAGGATTTGGTTCGGCTGTCGAATCTCTTGCAAGAGATGGGAAATGAGTTGTTGTGTTTTTAGTTTCTTACTTTCAAGAGAATCAGGTCTAATCCCCTATTTGTATGTTTTGATCCCCTTTCTATAGTGTGTAGGGTTTGGTTAATAAGGAAAAGATCACTCCGTTAAGGAAATTAGTTAAGAAGGAAATTAAGATTTTATGGAAATCTACTAAGAATGAAAGAGAAAGAATTCTTCTACAAAATAAGAAATGCGACACATATCCGACCTGACTTTAAGGCATATCCGACCAGATTTAATGGAGATGTTCGGCTAGATATATGAGACATCCGGCCGGGTTTAGTGGCTAACCCTTTTAGATCTTTTGTGGTTTCTTTCTTTTCCAACATTAAATCTGACAACTTTCCCAAACCTTTCAGGTGTGTTCCCATAAGAGACTTATCATCGGACTATGTGTAAAAATACAGTGTCTACATACCCCTTCTTGGATCTATAGTTCGAGGTTGACAAAGGACATCAGGGCGATTGAATTGGGAGGTACACAGCATGAACTATTGTAGGGCCTCCTTGAAGATTGTAGTCTTGGGGAATGCATAGCATATGGAGGGATAATTCACTCATGGCGGTTGCCACCCCTTCTGGGATGCATAGCCTAGGGTTAACAGAGTTCCCCGAGGTGATTGGATCAAATGTGCATAGCTTGTGGAGGAAGAATACCCATATGAAGATTGTGGCCTAAGTGGCACTAGGTGGTACACCACCTCAATGACCTTGTTGTTTTGGAAAATACGGGGCGGGACGCTACCTTTGTTGCTTTATTTTTTTGGGTGGTATGGGGTGAGTGATACATCACCCTCGTGAACTTGTCATTTATTGGCTAACCTAAGGTTGCTTTTTATACAGCATGGGATGGGACGCTACCGCTGTTGCTTTTTATTGGCTAACCTAAGGTTGAAATTGCTTAGGGTCAGAATCTATACCTCAGACCTTGCTTTTATAATGGCACGAGAAATGTTGTGTTCTCTTGTGGCCAAGTGTTAAATGGCTCAAGGTCAGAATATCTCCCCTGATACCTTGGTTTGTTATTGGCACGAGGAGGGTTGTGTACCCTCGTGGCCAAGTGTAAATGTCACGAGGAGTATTGTGTTCCCTTGGGGACAAGTGTAAATGGCTCGGGGTCAGAATTTCTCCCCCCGAGGCCTTGTTTTGATATTGGCATGAGGAGGGTTGTGTTCCCTTGTGGCCAAGTGTGGAATGTTTTGGGTTGGAATGTTTTCCCCCGTATCACTTCTTTGTGATCGGCACAAAGACTGGACCTTTCCCTCGCGGTCCGGTCTTTATAAGTTGCACAATGAATGAAGTAGCCAATGCTACATTTGCTTCCAGATTTTGTCTGTGCCAAGCAGCACCAGATCAGGTGAGGCTCAAGTATTTGAATGGATTGGGCTTCTCAAATTACAGCCCTTAGGGAAGATAGGTTTCTTTGCAAGAATTTTGGCTAAGTATTGAGTGGAGCCTCAGCTCATCAAATTTTGGGCATTCGGGTTATTTTGCCCTTTATATTAGCGGAAAGGCCATTAGGCCCATTAATCAGGTCATTCGTTAGGATTGGGCAAGTTAGTTGATCAGGGTCGTTACTAAGTTTACGTTTGCAAATGTAAATTTTTTTCTAAATATTGAAATAATGTGCCTTATATCAAGATTTTGTTCGGTGTGTGCATCGGGGTATGCAGATTGAAAATGACAAGCAAAAAAGAATGACATTTTATTTCTTTTTTATTTATTACAAAATATTTCCCCACTTAGGATTCCCTCTAGTGAAGGGGTCTATTACAAATTCAGCGATGGCATAAGCATCTTCAATCAGAGGCAGTACATGGTCAGCATCATCAGACTAAGGAGGCACAGTGGATAGGGGGACTGATGTTGAGGTTTTGGAGTGGGACCAGGGAAAGCTCTTAGTTCGGGTGAAATCATAATTTTAAAAAACTTTTAAAATTATCGAATAAATTATTCAATATCTAATATGAATAATTTATTCATATTTCACCTAATTATATTTATTCGATATCAAATAATGACATATATAGTTAAGAAACATCACGAAATTTTTACGAAAATATTTTTCCGCAAAATGGCATAAAAAAGTGTTTTTGACCGAACCGACTACTCAATGCATATGGGGGCTGCCCAGGTCAGCCCCAACAGTACTAGGGCAGTTCATGGGCTGCCTGAACAGTGACAAATTCACTGTTTGGGAAGCCGTCACCCGGTAACGCCGTTTTTCACCGTTAACGCATATTTCAACTCCAAAATAATTTCCGAAAATTGTTCCAACACCCAAAAAATATCCAATATATTTAAACATCATATTTTTCATCATCAAAATACCAGATTTTCCGGATCTGATCTGGATGTAAAAACAGTTCATTTTTCATGCTTAAACCCAATTTTATCAACATTAATCATATTAATATTAACATCAATCCAAGCCACCACCAATGAAGCACCCAAGAATAATTCTAGGCATTACAAGAGCAGTCATAACACTCTAGAATGACAACATATCATCAAATGATCAAATTGAACAATTATTACACTAATATCATTCAATACAACTTCACACATGCACCAAGCCTTCAATTCCATCCTCCAAATCAAAAAGCCTCAATTTTAAGAAGTAAATAAACCCTAGAACCATTTTAGTAATTCAAAAACAAGAAACTAATTTTCTACACAAAAGAATATTAAAGATTACTTACTAATCTTCAACTTTCTTTAAGGTTATGCTTGAATTTTTCACTTTCTTCTTGGTTGAATCATCAAGTAAAATTTGGGAGCTCTTTTAATGGAGGATTTTGGCCATGCTAGGGTTAGAACAAGAAAAGAAATTATTGTTTTTTGTAAATAGCCAAATTGCCGACTTAAGGAGGGGTATTTTGGTCAATTTAGAATTTCATTTCATTAAATTAAAAACAAGCTTTATGTTAGTAAATCAAATTTGCACACAATAGGTTTAATTAAAACATGCCACATGTATCAATAATAATTAAACATATTGCATAAAATTTATCATAAGGGGATTGATTGGCTAGAACAGAAGACAGAAGGTGATTGATGGTGTTTATTATTATTATTTTGACAAGGCTAAGGGCTGTTGGTATTCCTACTCGGACTATAGATTAGATTAAGATCTGTTTAACCTCTCCTTATTTCTCAGTGAATTTAAATGGAGAATTGTATGGTTTTTTCAAAGCTTCGAGGGGAGTTAGACAAGGGGATCCACTATCCCCTTATCTTTTTGTTCTTGCAATGGAAGGGCTCCATGGTATTCTAATGAAGCTGTCAATGGAAAAAGGGTTCAAACACCATTGGAGATGCACTAAAGGAAGGATTACTCACCTTGTTTTGCTGATGACTTATTGATGTTTTGTCAGGGGGATGAAGTGTCTTTGGGTATTTACAAGAAGGCTCTTTCCATATTTTCTCAAGCTTCGGGTTTGGTTCCAAATCACTCCAAAAGCAGAATATTTGTTTCCAAAATGGCCGAGGACCGAGCTCTCTGTTTGCAGCAGGTAATTGGTTTTCAGAGGGGTGAGCTGCCAATAAGATATCTTGGTGTTCCCTTACTGACCACAAGGCTAAAGCACCGAGACTGTCAGGGGCTAATTGAAAGAATTCTTTCTCGGATTCAACTTTGGACTTCCTCGGCTCTTTCTTATGCAGGAAGGCTCCAATTAATCAAGTCTGTGTTGTTTTCCATCCAAGTCTATTGGAGTAGCATGTTTCTGCTCCCGCAAACAGGGGTTCGGAAAATTGAAAGCATTATGTCAGCTTTCTTATGGAAAGGTTCCGTAGCAGCTACTTCTGCTAAAGTAGCTTGGGCTTCTCTCTGCTACCCGAAATCTGAAGGAGGGCTGGGGATCAAAAAAATTGCTGACTGGAACAAAGCCGCGGTGTTGAAGCATGTCTGGAGACTTCTTACAGACCGTGCCTCTATTTGGACTAGGTGGGTCCAATATTACATTCTTAAAGGTCGCTTTTTTTGGACATTGTCTCCCACCTCTGGTTCGTCTTGGATTTGGCAGAAAATTTTGCGCAGCAGAGATTGGTGCAGAGGAATGTTTCAGTACCGTATAGGGGATGGTTTATCTGTCTTCTTGTGGAGGGATTACTGGCTCCCTTCGGGACCTATTTGTGAAGCCTTCAGCTTCAGAACTCCAAGTGGTACATGTTTACCACCATATTCGAAAGTGGCTGTGTTAATTGACAATGGTGTTTGGAAATTCCCTAATAGCTTCCCAGAGCTGCAAGAGATCTGGAATTCTATTACTTTTCTTCCTAATAGTGGTAGGCCAGATAGCATGGCCTAGATGGGATCCACCACGGGACAATTTTCAATTGGCAGTGCTTGGGAGTTTTTGAGATGTAAGAGAAGCCCTTCTTCCATTCATCATTTATTATGGTTTAAGGGTCATATTCCTCGCCATTCCTTTATTTTATGGCTGGCCTCCATGAAGAGATTACATACTATGGACAGACTATTTCGGTTTGGGGTAGTTCAAGAAGCTTCATGTGTGCTATGTTCTTCATGTTCTGAGAGTCACGATCATCTGTTTTTTGAGTGTGAATATGCTCAAACCATATGGCAAGCTATTTTCCATAGAACCATTATTCGATGGCCTTCTTTGACATGGATGAATCTTTTGCGTTGGGCAGCAGTCAAACTTAAAAAGAAGGGAGACCTTTATGGGATGGTTGGTAGAATTGCCTTGGCTGCGGTAGTGTATTATATTTGGTATGAGCGGAATAGAAGAGTGTTTGATAAATGCTCAATTTCAACGGATGGAGTTATTGAAGAGGTCCTTGGGACAGTTCGTTGCAGACTGGTGTTCTTAACTGGGTGTATTGAATTTCCTGATGCTATTAGGGAGGCTTGGAATTTGGTCTGATCTGCAGGTTTGAATTAGAATTTGGCTTGAGCTTCTAGCTTTTGGGGTTCCAGTTCTTGGGGGACCTCCATTGTTGGCCTTGGTCTTGGTGGCTTGGATTTTTTAATTTGGCGCTGGGCTTTGGGCTTTTCGCGTGGACGTTTTCGGCTTTATCGAGAGTTGCTTGGTCTGGATGTGTTCTGTTGCGGCGTTGGCTGATTTAAGTCGTTCTTTTGGTGTTTATGGACTGGGCTGGTTGGTACTGTGACATGATTGCTCATGGGTCTGGAGGCTTTATGCTTCTGTTGTTTATGTGCAATTTGGGGTTTGATGAAAATCGTGACCTGCATCTTTGACCATCACTGCTTTGGTAGCGCTAATGGGCTTATATTGGGCCTGCTGATGATGTCACAGTCGCATTTTCTGTTCTTGGGACTAGAGGCTTATGCATATGTTTGGCTTCGACGGTGGCGTGGGCTTTTGCCGAGCTATCATTGCTATTGGGCTGATTCTCATGCACTTGCGTGTGGGATGTTTCGCTCAATATGATTTACATGGGCTGGAGGGTTTTTTTTATGCCTATTGTTTTTCATTTTAGACTTTGGTTTTGTCTGCTTTTGTAGTTTTCTTGAGCCATGTATTCGGTTTGTTTGAATTTCGATTCAATGTGGTGCTTTTGCACTTTCCTGGGGGATGCCTCTTGTATATTTGTAGAAAATTCTCCTTTTTTGGAATATATTTGTAAACTTTTTCCAAAAAAAATTTAATTATTCAAATATTTAATATTTAAATATCTAAATAATTAATTAATATAATTATTATTATATATGTATTTTTATTTACATTAAATAACAAATACATATATTAATGGCATGTGTCAAAGTCTCATTTGACAATTAATTAATATGTATCAAATCAAATTTTATATCAAATACAAATACACATTAATTATTAATTGACCAAAATCTCCGAAAGCATGTGTTTTCGTTTAACCGTGTAAACGACTCGAATTAACTCATTTAATTCGGTGAAGTATTATGAATAATCTGTATTATTCATAATGTGTTGCCCAAGTGCTCAACGAGTACACTTCATATTATATGACTCTCTAAGTTTAGGTTTATCCATCACGAAATCGAATTTTTTGTCCATAATTCACCGACTCATGAATTATGAGGACCACAGATAATCTCGCTAAACTATGCAAGTCGAGGTCATTGCATACGTATAATCCATATGTCACAGGCTATCCATATTATACCTAGGATATAGATAAGAACGTTAAATCCTTATGGTATAATATAGTCGACATTCAAATTTATGATCTCTATTTAACACTTGGAACTCGCTTCCGAAGTTATACCACGACCATGGATTTACTAGATCACAAACGCGTGTAGGATATCTATGCCCTGTACACAAGACTGACGGATCATATCTTGATACACATTGGATATCATGAGCATCTGTTCACACCTAACGAACAGGCAGAGGTTTGATCTAAATAGATCGGTGACGTGACTGCTATCAAAGTGAGGAGGATAACTCATATATCCACTGTGGTATCTCAAGTCGAATGACCACTATGCTCGCTCAACTAGAGAAGATTACTATTGACGTTGGTGTACCATCTATTTGGAAATCTTCAGTGAGTCGTTAAGTGTTTATCAAATAAATACCTACATGTCTATACGAGTCTCCCGAGACTCATGGTTCATTGGGATAAACCATCAGACCAAGTCACGATATACGACATGTACTAGTCTCAGAGGATTTTATTAATCGAACCGTGTTAGCAAATCTTGACTATGAACTTTATTTAAGGATATACAACTTATAGTGACGCTTCCCAATGTCAATTACAAACTACGTTGTAACTGCGCACAACGTTGTAAATCCTAGGGTCTTTGTCTAATATACACATATCACTAAATCAGATTTAGTTTCAATCTAATCATAATTAGATGTCTAATAGTAATTAGATCGAATATGTATATAAAAGACAAGAGGTGCTACCATTAAGTAAGTAATATTATGGAAAAAGAAATTATTCGTATTCATGAATCAGACATAAATACGATCCGGATTGACACTCCGAGCACCAACCCTAACAACTGGATCATGTATCAGTGGAGGCACCTCGAGCATCACTCCTCAAGAACCTCCACATCTTCATTTTCCCTCTTAGAAACCCTGAGCAGCTGCTCCCTCAGGTCGCTCAAGTCAACGTCATGAAACTTACTCGCAATGAAGTCAACAGAATCTCCAGACCTTCGATGAATGAGTCAATGCGTGCCTCCTCAATGCTCTCCTCAGTGTGGACCTTAAGGGATGTCAGCTTCTCCTCGACAAGTGTCAATAGCACTTGAAGCCTTTTCACTTATGGGCTTTGGGAAGTTGCCTCTGTTCAGCCCTTGTCACACTCATTCTTCATAATATTGTTTACCCGCCGCAATGACTCGACCTCAACCATCTTCTCAGCCAATGCCTTATCCAAATCTTACTCCTTGCGAGTCAACTTTTCCGGTAAACTATCTGCTTGACCCCCCAACAATAGTGGTCAGTAAATCTATGATTGTGGCCATCATATAGGCCACCTACACAAATGGTAGTTCAGGCCAGTATATAAAATGAATTGATATACGGAAGAGATCGAGTTGGGGGTTTCTTACCTTGTGATGGGAGCTACTAACTTTAGTAACAAAATCTCCCGGTGACATGGGCTCTATAAATTGGGCCTTCTCCAAGGTGACCTTATTGGCCATAAAGTTGAAGGTCGAGGGAATATGACTCATTTGAGGCCGTAGATCCTCATGAAGGGGTAGCCTTTTGTGAAGAGGATGCCATCGGGGCTTTTCCATGATTTTTCTGTTTGCTTGGGGGCAATTCTCCCTCCTTGTAGGGTTCGATCATCTCGGTGCCGAATCGATGGGTATGTCTTCTTTGTTGTCTTACAGGTGAATGTGGTGATGGAACTACCTAGGAGCTTTATGAAGGGTGTTTGCCCTGCGATTTCCATTTGCTCGGGATGGCAATATCAAAAGGGTTTGGTCTTTTACGACCATTGCTGTACGGAAAAAATATACGAGTTAGAAAATGGCATTGGATCATATATAATACAAAAAACAATGAAAGAGTAGAGAAAGTAGAGGAGAAAATTGGTTAGTAACTATAAAATATCCTACAACCTCAGGGAGGGTGCCCAATAAGACTTATCCTAGATAGAGATGAGTTTTTGACCAATTCCAAGTAATGACCCACATATTGGGATGCAAACTTGATCATATGTCGGGTCTGGTGAAACACCTTTTGTAAGTCCCCCCAACAGGCTATAAGGGTGACAATCGTAAGTTAGCATGTTAAAGCTTCAAAAATTGTAAGTATGAAATTCTACTTGGTCTGGTATTACCTTCTTTTATGAATTGGTTCGGGATTGTAATTTCTTTATCCCGATGACCTGGAGTTTTCCCCATTGTTTTTGAAGTTCTTATTGGTGGCGAGAAGCTTGGTCACTAGCCTCCTTCCCCCGGAGTAGGCGGACAAATAATACCAAATTTTTTAGTCATTTAGGTTGGCATTGAGCTTGTAGAGTCGCTTCAATTCATATACTGAGGGCTTACTCAGTCCAGTCTGATTTCAGATCACGTATAACCCGGCCAATAACCGTCACCCATTCAGGTTTATTGTTGCGAAAATCTTTACAAAATACCCTTGTATGGCAATCTCATGCCCATATTAAAGACTACTGCACAGACAACTACCTGACCATCCTGAGGCCGACTCACCTAGTCGAACTCATCGGGTATTTCCAAAGTGATATTATTGGGTATGTTGAATATTTCCCTCAGAATACCCAGATCGGCCTGAGTTATTATAGAATGTTTGTCTATATCCATACTGTAATAGTCAAATGGAGGGTATGCTGGTTCAGCTCGGGGTTATCATTTACGATATTTGAGGTTTTTCGTATTAGATGGGGTTGGGGTGGTATCAAGAACGAATTCATTGAGCATAAGTGATCTTGGGTCCTCCAAATTGTCTACATCAATCTAGAATGCTTCAAACTCCTCTGGTTAGAGGGTTTCGAGGGGAAGCGAGGTTAAGGACACTGAGTTAGACATTTCCTAAAAGGAACAACCCGAGGTGTAAGGTTATTCACAAATACGTTATGCTTATTTGTTCTAATAATTGGGCATAAACTAGTTATTTGGACCTGATCTATTGTCTTCTCTGAGTGGCTAACCCTAAAAAGCTCTAAAATACACTAGCAATAGCATGAAAGTAATTTTTTATAAGAAAACAAGTACATGACCTAAACACTATCCAAAACATGACCTAAACACTAGCCAAAGCATGACCCGGCCCGTTATATGCATTTTACTCACCAACAAACCATAAATACTAGAAATAAGTTTTACATATTCCAAACAAAAACTACCAAAAATACCCAGAAAAATAATATATAAAGCAGGTTCATCATACTTTTTTCTACGAAATAAAGCATGTTCAGAATAGAAATAGAGAAAGTCGAGAACATACTTACTGATTAGCTAAATGAGAGGAAAATATGGAGTTGTTGCCAACAGAACACGAGGAGAGCTCAAAGCCTTGTTGCACATAGTTGATAGCAATGAAGCAGTTGGCAAAAGTGTTGAGGAAGGGAAAAATGGGCCTTTTTATAGGCACCTCGGGTTGATCTTAGTCGTTGATTTCAAACCAGTGATGTTGGATGCACACCATGTGCATAGGTAATCGCAACCAATCAATTTTAGGCGGGCAAGCCACAGATGAGTGACACTTGGCACGCAAGGGATAATTGAGCAGTTGTGATTTGATGGATTTTATGAGAGCATTTAAGAAAGGGGATGATGCCTTCGCGAATTCATATGGCCTTTTCAAAACCCTAAACCTTTTCGAATAATGATGAAAGAAAATCAAATTGTCAAAAAGATCATTTTTGGCAATAGCCACCTCGAGGCAGTGAAGCCTTGAGATTTCTGATGCAATGAAAAAATAGAAAAGAGATGTGACCAGAGGCAGATTTTTAGAATAGACACTTCTTAATAGAGGATGGCTGCAATGAGACATCAGGTCAGTATTTTTTTGCTCGCATCACCATCTATTTATAAAATTTTCGGCACTAACATGTAAAATTTGTTGGTACCGAGAACTAAGAGACAAATATTGATGGTGGTTTTTTACAGCACTCACCCCATGGAGGGTCAAAGTTTGTTGTTGTATTACCATCGCATGTGGTTTGAAAGACCCAATGGCCCAAAAGCAAAGGGAAGCTTGGAGAAGGGTATGGACCTCAGCCTGCAATATGGCGCTCTCCCCGAGAAGAATTTCTATGTGAATAAAGTAATGATGGACCTCACCTGACCACATTAAAGTATGGATTGTGGATGCTCCGTAAGTTTGTATACCCTGACTTGGGGAGGTTTCATTTGTATGGTGTGAATATCCCAACCCGATGACAGCTGATGAAGTCATGTCTGGCCAATTCAAGCAGCATGATGTGTGTTCTACCTGAAAAAAAGTGTATCTAGAAGACTAATGATGAAAATAATAAAACAATGGTTCACATGAAGGCATGGATTCTATCAGCCACCATAGACATGTGTAGTGGTAGATCAGCTGGCTTGTAGATTGTCAGAGAATGAGGTCGAAGCAGTGACTAAAGAGGGTAATGATGGCTAAGTGATGTAAGGTGACGTCATGATCTGTTGTAAATCATTTTGGGAACCTATATAAACGGGTTAAAGTCATTGTAAAAGGGGTTGGAACTTTTGGCAAGCAAATTATGAGTTAACAAACTTTAATTTGAGAGTAAAAGTACTAGAAATAAACTACTGATAGAGAGAGAAAGTGAGTGTGTACCCAACCATATTGTGAAACGTAAATTGGGCTAATCATTATCCGATGAGTTATTTGGGTTGTAAAATTGTTTAAATTTCTTGTTAGATGCTCGGGTCAGCATTCACCCCGAGGTCAATAAAATCATTTCTCATTTTCTTCCGTGAACGTAGGTTGGAACCGCTCTCCGCCGAACCACGTTAAACCTTGTCTTTGGGTTTGTTGGTCTCTTGCAGTTTGTGCGGTTCCCAAAGTTAAATGAATTCACTCATTAGGGGAGGTTAGTTCAATGGGTAATTCCCAATCTTGCCCTTTGGACGAAAAACAGCCGTCAACACATATTATTATAATAAATATGCATATATTTTCACTATAAATATATGTTTATTTATTTTCTTAGTGAAGAGACTTTATTTTAACAAAATGTATTTTTATAAATTGTAATAATATATTTCTATTATAAGATAAAGTAAAAACATCAATAAAAATAATTTTTAATTCTGCTAACAATTCAGTTAAGTAAATAAATTATTCTAATTCAATTTCATCATTCTAATTTCAGTCCAATATGGTTCTAGCTCATTCCCATTCCAGGCATTACAAGTATGTAAACAAACCAACTTACTTGTGTTTCAAAAAAAAAATTGAAACATAGGAAATCCCACCTCCGAATCATCCGACTCGGGTTTAAACAGAGCATGTAAAACTCTCGGCTACCCTATGTTCTTATAAGAAGTTTACCTCTTGAATTCGAACCTAGGACTTAAACAACCAAATCCTAAATGTAATGCAACCAAGTTTGCATTATTGTTACAACCCAGCAGCATAAAATGGGAACCCATTGGGGTGAATTTGATTCAAAACTCAATTTCCTAGTGGCAGCATATCAGCCTAATGTTGGTCATACATTACAAGCGGAAGGATTTAATAAGTTAAATAAAGTCCAAGTCTTTTCAAAAGGTACATTTACAATTTCGTTGATTTATAATCACACATGTTAGAACAGAATCTGAGATTGCTGTCAACCATTTCATCATCATTGAGTTTATTTAGTATTAGCTGTGCTCTCTCAATTATATTCTGCACGCTCTTCTTATCGAATTGATCATAGCCCATCAATCAAATTCAAACCCCACTTGTATTATGAGATTTTAATCCATATTCTAAAAATAGCCTATCTGCTAGTAATGGTAAAGTTATGTACATTTACTCTTCCCAAACCCTACAACAAAATTCCCAGAGTTTTTTTTTTTTCTTTTGTAGATGGAAAGCTGGAGACAATTTGGAATTAAAAGGTAGGCCTCTTCTTCTTTTATATTTGGTGTCACAAGTCATTTTGGTCTCTTTTATGTTTCTTCCTTTATTTATGTGGATTTTTGCTTTTAAAAGTGAAGTTTTGCATCCAACTGTTAATACCCCACAGTAGTCATTCTGTCACATAAATCTTTTGGCAAGCATGTCATAAAACATCATCATGGATTCATTAAGTAGTGAAATTGTTTGTAAATTTTTTGTGCATCATTTACTCATTAAGTAAAAAGACTAACTAACAAATGTGAAACTATTTTAAAATAAAATCAATTTATCATATTCTAACCGGAAGATGGTATTATTTAGGGGTGGGTTAAATGGTTTTGGATCGGTTTGTGTTTAAAATTCAAATTAATCCAAAAATATCGGTTCGGATTGAGCCGAAATCGATCTGGCCAATCTTTGTTTTCGAACCTATATTAGTTTCGATCTTTCATTTAGATTTTTTTAAAAAAAATCAACCCCTATGATTTTATAATTTTACCCCAACTTTCTTTACATATTTTACATTCTAGTCCCTAAAAGTTTATCATTTGTATCATTTCAGCCTCTGTATTTTTACTTTTACAATACGTGAGTAAACTTACATGTAATTTTTTTCAAAATCAATAAGAATATGACATGTCATCAATTAGATTGAATCAACTTCAATCAGTTTGGAATAATTCGCGAACGGATAATCAACTTTCGATCGGGTACCCGACTCCCAATCTATCTCGAACAGTTCGGGAGCTGTTGGGAACAAACCCGAAAATGCCCACCAATATTCCAAACCATTTCAAATGGTATCGATTTATGGAAAACCAAACCGCATGAATCGATTCGGTTAATATTTTGAACCAATTTAAATTGATTCGGTTAATATTTACTAGTATTATTCCGGATATACTCTCAATTTTCCTAGGGTCCTAACTGGTAAGGTAGACCAAGCCTATAAGCACCACACATAAATGAAGTTCTAAACTAAAACCGGCATAATGTCTTACTTAAATTATACTATTATCTAGAAGAAATTAATTAAAGAATTGGGTTATTTCTACACTAAAATTTTTTTGGACATTCTGTTACTATTACTCATATAATAAAATTTTAATTTTAATTTTTACTGTGCATACTATTAAAAAAAAAAAACCCTCACTTAAAATATTTAAATTAAAAAACTTTTTCAATGCACACTTCAAGTTCAAGAGATGGGCACATCTATGGTATCCAAGAGTATTAAATACCTTGGGGGTTCAAATATGCAACTTTGGCTATTGAACATTCAGCTTAAACCATTAAACATGCAAACTCTACCAATAAACATGAAACTTTTGAAAACATGAAACTAGTTTTATGTTTATTAGTAGAATTTGCATGTTTAATGGTTTAAGTTACATGTTTAATACTTAAAATAACATGTTTGTATCTAAGAGTATTTGATACCCTTGGGTACCATAGTAGTGGCGAAAAGAGAGTCCAGGAAATGTGCATGCATGTCAACTTCCAAGATACAATGAAATGATGTTGTTAAATACCCTGATTGATTATGCCCGAAGAAGTTACATATGGGTGTGTGTAATGGGTTTTTAGATAAAATAGTATATATTTTTATATCATAATGTAACATTCCCAATTCGGGAGATGATACCGGCAGGGGATAGACCGTGCTAACCCCATAAGCCTCTGACTCTGGTAACTATTATTTGTTTACTAATGCTCTTTTCTTTAATTAATTATATATGTATTGTATATATGGGACCGTGGCCCACACTTACAACTCAACATTCAACTTAACTCCAATATTTTTATACATAAAGACACATGTTTTTACAATGACTACACATAACTCAGTTACCAGTACAGGACTTTTACTTGACTCTGACTGACTCCGATTGGACTTTTACTCTTTGACTTTAACTGGTGGACTCCAAACCCTAGTGACTGCAATAGTATTCGTCCTCCTGAGCTCGTCCTATGAGAATACCTGCAAAATAAGGAAACTGGGGGTGGGGGGTTAGATCGCTAATCGATCTAAGTTAGTGGACGAAAAACTGAAATACTAATATCAAAACATTTGATTTAAAACCAAAGTGCTAGAAGAAATTTTTATATGAAAACTCTTATATAATACTGTGACTGAAATCTCTTTTATAAAACTCATCTTTCTGAAAACTACTTTTGAAGCTCTGGTTTCTGAAAACTATTTCTAAAATCTGATTTCTGAAAACTGTATGCTGAAAATCTGGAATCTGAAAACTGGTCTGTATCTGAAAACTTGACGCATGGGGCGTTACGTATCACTGTCCCCCATACGCCTATCTGGAGCCAAGAATGTAAAACCATGACTTTGGGGTGTAACGTATCGTCGTCCCCCAAAGCACGCCACTCTTGTCCCTGAAACTGGTGGTCTTGGGGCGTTACGTATCGCCGTCCCCCAAGCCAGAGAACTAGAGCCGGTAGTGCTGATCCATGCTACTACCTGACCCTGAAACTAGGGTCTAAGGGCGTTACGTATCGCCGTCCCCCTAGCCCTGAACTAGGATCTATGGGTGTTACGTATCGCCATCCCCAGTCCTCTACATGTGCACTTGTTCTATGTCCGTCAATTCCAGGCTATCTCAAGTTACATACTAGGATGGATTTTTCCCCCATGCCCCGAAAAACATAAAATCATGCTTTAAAAAATATTTCTATCTCAAATCATCACTTAAAACATAAATCTTTATGAAACAACTGTGACAAAAGTAATCTAACGCCCTAAAGCGTAAAAATAAGTCTGTTTGCAAAACAACACAATAAAAATCAATTAAAAGAGTAGTGTCCACTCACTGTTCTGGAGTTTCGTTGGTCTTTCTTCGCTTGATGGTGAAACATGTGGTTCCTACGACGATCTATCATCGATAGTTTCGATTAGAAAACGACCAAGGAATAAATAGTTCGGAATTAAGCTAATTTGCATATTCAAGTAAAGGCCATTACTCTGAAGCATATCGTACGTATATAATGAAATTAATACATACGGGTTGATACGGTACTCATAGGGTAGCCCTTAACGCTTTCGGGTGATACTGGAATGGTTAAAAACTAATTAGGGAAATTTTTTATGTTCGTGTCGCGATACAGGTCAGTGCGCGTCGCAACGCGTACTGTCCAGAAGCACACCCAAACTTTTGTCTTTCGCGTCACGACGCGATGACCTTTGCGCGTCGCGACGCGTAACATTCCAGAGGCATTTCCTAGGAAATTACCAGATCGCGTCGCGGCGCAACACATTCTGCATCACGACACTAGGCCAAATTGCAGGCTTAGGCTTCATCCCCTCATACCCAAATATGACAAACACATCCCCAAACATCCCTCACAAGCAATCATCAATAATAAGCATCCAAATATTATCAATGTCATCCTCAACTTTTCCTCATATCCATGCTATATACCTAACTAGTTCATAATCAAAGTTTAATAATTTGAGGTTTCCCCCTCACTCACTATTTCTCACAACAATCATAACTCTATCATCATCAAAATCAAATTACCCATACATTATAATCATCAAAACTCAATATAAATAATTTGGGCCAAGATCATTTCCTTACCTTTTTCATGCTTAATTCTTCTTCATCCTTAATATTCCATGGATGTAATCCTTTCTTTTCCTTCTTCCTCTCATTTCTTTCTTCTTCTCTTCCTTCTTTTTTCTTCTTCTTCTTTTTTTTTTTTGCCTATTCTTTTCATACGTTTCTCCTCTTCTTCTTTCTTCCTCTAATATTTGTGAAATGGTAAATAGTGCCCCTTTATAAAATTGGGATTTTTTGAAATTATCAAAATGGGGAAAATTGGGAATTATGTAGAAACTTAGAGAATTCTCTAGAATAATCCACATGTACTATTCATCTAAAATTTTTGTCTGTATTTTTAGCCTATTTTCGATTTGAATTTTGAAAAATGATCAACACAAAAGTTTTAGATCTCGATCTTAGTTTTTCGACGATATAAAATTCATTAAAATCGGAGTTTGTATGAAAAAATTACGGCCCAAAAATCACGGGCTATTCGAAATGGAATATTTTAGAATCTCGTGTCGGACTTCCGAAGAATTTACCGATTGTCCCCAAAGTCGTTCCATAAGTATATCTATGTCCCAACATAATTTATGTTATGATACATTCTCCCCGCACTACCATGGTACTAATATGTAACAGTAGTAGAACTACCGATCGTTACAAATTCTCCCCCCTTAAATAGGATTCGTCCTCGAATCCTTCTCAGGGCTCAACCCGGTCGTTGCCAACATGTCCATATCTCTGGCCATCCATTTACTTGAGTTCTTAATACTAACATCTTAAGTTCATGGGCCTTAACGCATAACATCTTAAGTTCCTAACAAAAAGATAATTCATTAATCTTACTCTATGATCCTCTGCTCATTACTCATTATACTACCCCTATCTCTTATGTATCACATAACTTTATTTCTAAAACTTCCAATTATACCCAACATCCTCACAACTCTTCACTTCCAAAATTGTGCCATATTATACTCTGTATTCTTGTTCATCTTCATTCTATTCTGAATTCACCACCCATTTTAATACCTCTTGCTATGACAAAACTAACTTTAAAATATTTTTGGTAATTTCTATTACTTTTCAAGTTTAGAGTGTTCCCATAATTCTTCATATTCTCACCCATAACCTTCACTTTCCCTTAACATGTGTCTACTATGAGTCCTTCAGCTATTCTAACTTTATAGGATGTACCCTATATTACCATTTTTCACTTGATCTCAACTAACTATTTGACCTTCTCAGTTTTCCATCTTATTTATCCTTCTACAGTTATAAGCTTTCTCTTTTTCGAGTTCCCACATTTTTTACAATCTTTGGGTTTTGGTCTTCATGATCTATAACTGACCTTTACAAATACTCTTTCTATCCACTAATGTTTCTCATACTCATGATGTCATATCTGTTGGGGTTTTGGGTGATGGGGAGCAGCGGAAGCGCGGGTTCGGGCGAAATCGTATTTTAAAAACTTTTTCAAAATACCAAATAAATTATTCATATCTAATATGAATAATTTATTCATATTTCAACTAAACCTATTTATTCAATATCAAATATTAACATAAACTAGTTGAAAACTCGCAAAACTTTTACGAAAACCGTTTTTTCGTAAAATTGCCTAAAACATGTTTTTGACCAAACCGACTTCCCGACACTTATGGAAACTGCCCAGGTCAGCTCCAATAGTGTCAGGGCAGTTCATGGGCTGCCCAAACAGTGACGGATTCACTGTTTACACAACCGTCACTCGGTTGGCTCAAAATCCACCTGGTAACACCGTTTTTGGCCGTTTTCGCTTATTTCAAGTCGGAAACACTTTCCGAAAATTGTGCCAACACCCAAATTACATCCAAAACATTCATAAGACAACAATTTCATCACAAAATTTCCAGACATTCCAGGTCTGAAACAGTAAACGAAATTGCCAAAAATCATGCTTTAAATCAAATTTTTCAAGACTAAATCAATTAATCTCAACACCAATTGAGTCCCACCACAAATGAATAACTCTAGAAAATTTCTAGGCTATCTTAGAGTGGACCAACAACTCTAGAATGGCAACAATTCATCAAATGAATAAATTGGCCTAATATTACAATAATATTCACCAATTTCACTTCACACATGCTTAACCACTTCCAATTCAACTACAAAAGCCAAAACCCCCAAATTTTTCAGATTTGAAGAACCCTAGAACCCTTCTAGATCATCAAGGAATAAGAAATCAAATTTACTAAGCTTGGGTATAAAGAATTACCTTTAATTCCCTTGAATCCTAAGCTTTTTCCTTGATTTTTCTTCAAATTCTTCATGAATTTTCAACGCAAAGTTGAAACCCATTTTTATTTTTTGGAGCTCACGAAAATGGTCATCAAAAAGTGAAGAAGAAAGTAGCTTTTTTCTTTTTTAAAAAGCCATAACCAACTTTGACTCAACCAAGGGCAATTTTGTCATTTTCTTATTTTAATCAAATTAAAATCAAACATACTTTTATCTAATCCAATCAAATTGGAACACATATAAAGTATATTTAAAGCAAACCAAATGTTCCAATAATAATTAAACAACTTCCATAACATTTATGGAAAATTTTATTAATTAATAATTTAAATATTTAACAATTAAATATCCAAATAATTAATTAATGTAATTATTATTATATATGTATTTTATTTACAATAAATAATAAATATATATATATTTATGGCATGTGTCAAAATCGCATTTGACGAATAATTAATGTGTATCTAATCGTATTATGTATCAAATAAAAATACACAATAATTATTAGCGGACAAAAATCCTTAATTGCATTTGTTGTCGTTTAATCGATTAAACGATCCGAATTAACTCATTTAATCCGGTGAAGTATTATGAATAATCTGTATTATTCATATCGAGTTGCCCAAGTGCTCAACGAGTACACTTCATATTGTAGGACTCTCTAAGTTTAGGTTTATCAGTCACGAAATCCAATTTCGTGTCCATAATCCACCCACTCGTGGATTAGGACGACCACAGATAATCTTGCTAAACTATGCAAGCTGAGGTCATTGCATACTTATAATCCCTCTGTCACAGGCTATCCATATTATATCTGGGATATATACCAGAACGTCAAATCTGTTCGGTATAATACAGTCGACTTTCAATTTACGATCTCTAAATAACACTCGGAACTGGTTTCCGATGTTATACCACGGCCATGGATTTACTAGATCGTAAAAATGTGATGGATGTCTATGTCCTGTACACAGGACTGACGGATCATATCTTGATATGCACAGGATATCATGAGCATCAGTCCACACCCAATGAACAGGCGGCGGTCTGATCATGACTAGATCGTTGATGTGACTGCCATCAAAGTGTGGAGGATAGCTCATATATCCAAAGTGGTATCTCAAGTCAAATGACCACTATACTCGTTCAACTCGAGAAGGTTCCTATTGATGTTGGTGTACCATCTATTAGGAAACCTTCAGTGAGTCGTTCAATGTCTTATCAAATAAACACCTACATGTCTATACGAGTCTCCCGAGACTCATGATTCACTAGGATAAACCATCGGACCAAGTCACAATATACGACATGTACTGGTCTCATCGGATTTTACTAATCGATTCGTGTTAGCAAATCTTGACCATGAACTTTATTTAAGGATATACAACTAATAGTGCGCTTCCCAATGTCAATTACAAACTACGTTGTAACTACGCACTATACTGTAAATCCTAGGGTCTTTGTCTAATATACACATATCACTGAACCAGATTCGGTTTCGATCTAATCGTAATCAGATATATAATCAAAATTAGATCAAAAAAGTATATAAAAGACAAGGGTGCTACCATTAAAATTAGTAATATTATGGAATATACAATTGCTCGTATTTATGAATCGGACATAAATACGATCCGGATTGGCACTCTGTACACCAACCCTAACAATTTCTCCCACTTGCTCTAGTGTCAATCCATGGTATCCTATACACATCTCAATATATATCGCATACTCATGGCCCTCAAGAGCTCACCAGCACTCAAGAGGAAAACAACAACAAGTAAACCTGCTTTAACAAATCGAGTCTGTCCAAAAAATCCAACCGTTTTCCTTAGCAAGCATCATTCATATTTTACAGAATCCAAATTCTACATCAATATGACTCAAACGCTATATCAGTTCTGTGCTATAGCTGCTGAGTTGTCTAAGTTGTTGGTTTGCTCTAAGCTTCCCAAGATCATAAATCAAGCATGAAACATGTGTAAATACAACCAAAGGAGGTGCGGAAAAACTCACATGGATCTATAGAGATGCAACGAAGTTGAAGAACGTATTGCCTTCTCCTTGCTCGGCAATGGGCTGCTCGGTGTAGGGGCTGCACGGCAGTGGGTGGATCTCCTCCATGAAGAATCGGCCATGGACACCATTAAAGCTCCAAGCTTTGTTGATAATCTTCCATGCTCACGAACTCACTGCCCTAACACCTTGGTATGCCTCCTAGAGTGTGAAAACACTTAGATCTTGCAACAAAATCATTTGCTTCTCCATTTTTGCTCGGTCAAAACCAGAAAAAACAGAGGAAGAATCGGTCCAAGACCGAGAGAGAAGAAGAGAAAGGTTTTTGCTCCAAAATGACCTAAAACCGTAAAAGGGAGAGAGAGATGAAAAAGAAAAATGTAATTGGTTTTTATATTTTCCAAAAAATAATAAACCATTTACCTTTTTCAATTTCAAAAAAGCAAAGCATTTCATGCCTTTCAATCACCTCACATCAACTCACATCAATCAATCAAATGTCACATCACTCAAGTGACATGTGATTTGACTCTTGATGTGACTTGCGATTTGACGCTTGATGTGACTTGCGTGCCACACTCGAATTCAAAATGAGAATGTGCTCGCAAACAATCCCAGGCTCGGGTTCGCTAATTCCAAATTATCGAATTTTCCGTTGCGTCGTAATTAAACGATTACGCCTAACGAAATCACTATTCACGTCGCTAACGAATTAATTCTAAATTAATTCGTTCGCCCGAATTAAAATCTAATTTTAATTCCGCGTCAAAATCCAATTTCGTATAATATATCAAATATATTATTTTACCGATTAATTCTAAATTAATCGTTCTCTCTCTTTCTATGATATTTTATCCCGGATAAAATATATCCGTAATTAATCCCAGATTAATTTTCTATCTCATTAAATTAATCCCAGATTAATTAAAGTCCGAGTCATACGTCATCGGTGAATCTTCGGGGAGCGACCCATGAGATCTTCGGATATGTTGGCAGTAAATCGGGTCGTCGGACTATCCGAACACGTAAGTACCTAGTACTACGTTTACTCCGATTCACAAGACAAGGTTGGCTTCTAGCAAAGCGTCATGCCTACCCAGTTCTCCAGAAACATGCTTACAGGAATAAGCGATCTATATCAGGCGTAGTATACGTGGTATTGCGTATTTCTGTCCAGTATCGAATGATCACGTGCTAGGCCTGGGACTGGAATTGTGTCTGCCCCGTACAAAGCACATGTCGGATGTCTGGTAACTAGTCTCTATATCGGATAACTATGACCTAGTCATATTATCCCGATGAGTGCAGTACTAAGAGAACCAGTACCGTATCCTACGTGACCATCATCTCCATATGACTGGAGTGACACTTCCGTCTTGACATCACACCCAACACACTACGATTCTCAATATACCCAGCATTGGCGTACACAGAACCTGTTAAAGCCCTGGACGACCTCAACCAAAGTATATTGATTGTCGTAAGTATTAGCGGTGCAAGTCTCAGGTTAAGACCAAATACACCTACCCTGATTTCGGACTTCCATAGACACATAGTCATACTACCAATGGAATTCTGAGGGGGTCTATCCAGAGCGAAGCTGTTTCCCGTACCATCGGTAAAACACAACCTCCTATTACACTTGCATGAGCATCCTATACCCAAATATATGAGAACTATGTCGTTGTGCCCTCACAACACGCACAAGTGTAATACTAGTCTTTTACGTATTTATCGATGTCCAATCTCGATAATACTCTGACTATGGATATTTAATGATTTATCCTACATGGACTGATACTGTCTCATATCATTCTCCGTCCAGGAACAAATCATATGGACCTCTCATCATTTATACATCTAGGTGATCTAATCACAAATGATAAGAGTGCAATCTCTTTTGTCACATAGTTAATTTGTACAACAACACCATGATCTGTACAAATAGTGACGCTATGGGTCATAATTGTCCAACAATCTCCCACTTGACCTAAAGCCAGTCACTCGAGTGCTTGATACCCGAACTATGTATGGTTCACTCAAATTACTGAGAAAAGGTTTTCGTCAGCGGATTTTCATGATTATCGTCTGATGCGATTTAATCGATCATCACATCGCCACGATGTATGATCCGAACGAATCAGATGAATATCGAAGTATTTATATGGATCATTGATGAGACCACTAATTCTTTAGCATGTGTTGTAGCCTAGCTCAGCTGCTAAAGGAACTATATCTAATCTAATTAGATTTGTTTATCGACCTAGAAGGCTTCTATTGCTGCTTCAACTGCAGCAATAATCCGCAAGCTGCCATATTTCATAAATGAAACATGCAGTATCAGCAAGCATTGTCGAAATGGATTTGCCGTGGCAACAGGTATAAGGTTTCGTCATAATCAACACAATGTTGATAACTCTACCTTTTCGCTACAAGCCTAGCTTAGTACGATGGTATGTTGCCATCCAATAGGCACAATGCCTTGCGGTACATCAACTAGTATCCAAACATAGTTGATATACATGGAATCTATATCTGACATTATGGCACTTTGCCATAATAGGGAGTCGATACCTTGTATCACTTCCACATACGTAGTCAGTTGGTATACCTCAATAAGATAGATATCTTTATGAGGTTAGATCAGAAACCCATACCCCATGTTGTTTTCTGACTCTTTCGACTTATGCGGTTCTTGTGTATTCGAAGATTAATGATAATAGTCTCATCTTCGATGAACTATTTGTGTTCCATTAGGAATCGGTGCCTTGGAATAGTATTACTCCGATTTTTCATCGAGTTTTACTATCCTCCCACTTACCACTGCATATCGGTATTCCTCTTAGGAAAACCGCATGGTGAGCAACAATCTAATTGTTCTCTCATGAGTTGTATAAGTACAATACTTATTGTATCCCTAGGATAACCTAAAATTGGCACTTATCCAATTTGGGTTTTAGTTTGGTATCATCCAACATATGCCTAGCATTCCCAAATTTTTAGGAGTGAGAACCCGGTTTCTTTCCCGTTCATATCTAATATGATATATGTCAAACAGATTTTTATGGAACCTTATTCTAAATAAGTTCTTGCACTGTTTAAAGCTTATCCGTTGAAGGAAATACTAGCTCAGAGCGACTCATGATTAACCTTATCATGTCCAACAAAATTCGGTTTATCCATTTCGGACACACCGTCAAAATGACGTGTTCAGGAGGAGTCCTCATTGAAAGAATACTATACTATTCCAAGTACATTAGAAACTGATTGCTTAAGTATCTTCCATTACTGTCTCACCATGACGGTTTAATACTACAGCCGATCTGTTTGTCTATTTCGTGTCGAAGCTATAAAAGTTTCTGATTTGTGTTCTTCAAAAGAAACATATAACCATTACGCGATGTCATATCCGTATAGGTCACGAAATATTCATATCCACATCTAGCCTAGCTAGACATGGGCCCACTTGCTTCACTATGAACTAGGGCTATCAGATCGGTGGCATTTACACTTTTTCCAAGTAAATAGTGTTTTAGGCACTTTGCCCAATAAACTAGATTCGTAGACTTTATTTGAATGGAATCAAATCAGTCCTAGTACCTACTCTTCAAAAGTGCGGATATACGAGTCATGTTTAATGTGTCCCAGACAACATTGCCACGTTTTAAGTTTCAACTGATCAAATCAGTCTGAGCTATTTGTTCGTCATGTTATATGTTTGAGATTTTATTTATATTCAAAATATAAATACTGTTATTCACATCTAATGTGTTTATCTTAATATCATCTTTATATGATGAAACACATTAGTGTTCTAAAATATAAAGGTTCACCCGCAGCGGGTTAAACACTGATATAAAGATAATGTTTCTAGTCAAACTAGTTACATTATAACAGTTTCCTAATTTAGGTACACACCCAAGGGTAGTTCCTAAACTTAGGTATCTACGGTTAAAACAGCGATTTTCATCCCGTTTTCAATTCGCAGATTAATCTCAATAAAAGTTAGTATCATGCTCATAGAAGATTCTGAACATCAGTACATATTTTATGTATCACACTAAGTATCTAAAATATAATTTTAATACTAGTAGTGAACATATTTATGACAGACATATTTGAAGTCAGAGCCTTGCTCGTCTTCAATTCCTTCTTGGGATATGTCCTTTTATCTTCCTAGAAGATTATAATGATTTTGCCTTTGCCCTTTTCCACACTCCAGAAGCCTTTGGCCAAGCCTTGGCCTTCTAGAATATTGAAGTAAGGTGCGCCTTGCGCTACTTGCCATATTGCAAAGTTTGACTTTGTCTCCTTGAGAACAGCCATTAACTCTCCAAGAGTTTATTATTGCAATATTTACTTCTAAAATCTAAATATAGATTTATGAAGATTCTTCAATTTCAATATCCTACTTTAAGAATCTAATCCTTAGTTCTGATAAAGAAATTAAGGAGTCTATATGACAAGTATAATGGATTAAGCACTAAAGTTATCATTACATGAATATTCCAAATATCATGTTCCACTTATTTTCTTAACTCCAGGCTTAGGCCTAATATATTATTTTATCAAATAAAATAACTTATTATTTTTCCAGGACCATCCTGAAATAATTCCCAGTTTGAAAATTATAGTTGTTTAAATACATTTTCACCCAGGATTATGTTTTAAACACTAATCTTTCATTTATCTTGATTCTAATAGTCCAACTATTTAATCAACGATTTGTCGTACTATGTATTATATTGATTATTATAGTCCAACTATATAATCAAATATGATTTAAATTAATTAACCTCAATTACATTGATTACTATAATCCAATTATAAAATCAACTGTAAATTGAAATTTATTAATTCAAATATATTGATTACTATAATCCAATTATATAATCAACTATAATACAGTCCAACTGCTTATTAAAACAACAATTTAAATATTAGTCCAACTAACATTTAATTGATTTGACGAATGATATTGTTTGAGCGCGTATGGCGAGTAATTGAACGAATATTGCGAATTCAATTCTTGCCTCCCACTATTTTTCGGCGAGCCTCTAACCCTCTGTCAAGTACTCGGGAAATCGTGTTTCCTAGTGGGCTAGGATCCCGTTAAATATCACACAATCTTGACTTTGGCCAAAATTGTATGATAATTAACTAGGTAGATCTCTAAGATCAATTGGATCCAATCCAATTCCTAGATCCGGTAGGGGGACATCCAAGTCCGAAACAATATCTTATATATGCCAATACATCCAATGTATTACCTAACCTTTTTCCTCTGAATCAGCTAAGCCTTGGCTTTGGCACAACAAACTTAGTGATCACAGTCAAGCGCGACCCATTGACCATGGAAAGCTTCGTAATCAATGTCGATGGACAAGAAATGGTCTTGACTTTGGCCAACAAACCACAACTTGGACAAGACACTGATATGGAACAAAGCCTTCGTGATTCAAACACATCCTCGACAGACAAAGGCCTTGTCTTTGGCCAACAAACCAATGCCGTCTTAGATCTTGAGTAAGAATCACTCAATGGAAGGAAAAATGCTTAATATTGAGCGAGGGTTTTTCGCGTGCAAATTGGCAACCAATTTATTATCTTTGTTAAGGTCTCATCATCATACACCCTTAAACATCCATTCTAAACACATAATAAAGCGCATATGTAAAAAAATAATGATATGCGGATGGATACTTTACACATTGATCCTAGATCAAATCTCTCACTTTCTCTCTCCAGCTAGCACATGTATTTACTTCTACCCGTTACACTACACTTCTAAAGAACCTCATTTACATTGAGGGGAATAGGTGAGAAGATAATACAAAGAATAGAGGTAATAAGGTTGGACACGCAGGTCCAATTAATAAATCAAATTTATTACAATTTCTAAAATTGCCCCACCCATCTAATATCCATCTGATATACATTATTCATGCATCGCAACCATGTATTCACACAAACATGTTATCAATCAATCTAATCAAATTAATTAATCTGATAATTAGTGATCATCCAATGTTCAAACAACGATTTGATTTTGTTCGAGTCAAACTCGTTTTGCGAACAAATACTCAAAGTACGAATTAAATTAAATTACATAATTAAATCCAATTTAATACGCATTTAATTCTAATTCACTATTTAATTCCAAATTAAATATTACACTTTATAAAATAAACCTTTACGACTTAAATTCCAAATTTAATCGTTACGGGTCTCAAAGCCCGATTAATATCCAATATTAATTTAATTAAAGTCCAATGGGCTTTTAATTAATTTCTTAAGGCATAGACTTTTGGTCAACTCGGGTCAAACCGATAACCAAAATCCAATCCGAGAGTTACCCCATAAGCCCAGAAATCAATCTTGGCCCATTAGGCCCAATTAAACTTTAAAGGTTCACTAAGTCGCATTTGGGCTTTATGGAAGCGGTTTTGGGCCTAATTGGATCCAACCAATTTTGCCTAAACCCAACTTTGTACAACAAAGCCCAACAAGCCCAATAACAACTTTAAAAGCCCAAATCCAATTTAAGGCCCAATTTAATTAAATTACAAAATCCAATTTCTCAATTCAATTAAATTAAAGTGTATAGCTTATTAATTACCCAAATCAATATTTCCAAAACACCAAATTTGTACAATTAATCATGTTTATCATCAATGAATCATGTCCAACATAATTTGATCAAAATCAAACCCAATTTGCATGCCTATAGTTCTCGGCCAAGGAGGAAAAATATGCCCAAATCAAATTCAATCCAATTGAACCAAATTAAACATAAAATCAATATCCCTTAATGATTTCTAACTCATCCAATGAATCAAAAAATCAAAATCCAAGACAATTTTAGGGTTCTCATTTTCGGCCAACACAAGCCAAATTGGGGAAATTTGTTCCAAACCAAATTTCTTCAAATTGATCTAATAAATCATCAATTAAACAAAATTTAAGCATACTAATTCATCCAATTTCATTAAATCATGCCCAAATTTGTTTTGCCCAATTTCAACCCTAAAATCAATTTCATGCTTTCAAAGGCTCAAGACACCATTGTTGGTTTGCTCTAAGCTTCCCAAGATCATAAATCAAGCATGAAACATGTGTAAATACAACCAAATGAGGTGCGGAAAAACTCACATGGATCGGTAGAGATGCAACGAAGTTGAAGAACGTACTGCCTTCTCCTTGCTCGGTAGTGGGCTGCTCGGTGTAGGGGCTGCACGGCAGTGGGTGGATCTCCTCCATGAAGAATCGGCCATGGACACCATTAAAGCTCCAAGCTTTGTTGATAATCTTCCATGCTCACGAACTCACTGCCCTAACACCTTGGTATGCCTCCTAGAGTGTGCTAGCACTTAGATCTTGCAACAAAATCATTTGCTTCTCCATTTTGCTCTCGGTCAAAACCAGAAAAAACAGAGGAAGAACGTTCCAAGACCGAGAGAGAAGAAGAGAAAGGTTTTGGCTCCAAAATGACCTAAAACCGTAAAAGGGAGAGAGAGAGGAAAAAGAAAAATGTAATTGGTTTTTATATTTTCCAAAAAATAATAAACCATTTACCTTTTTCATTTCAAAAAAGCAAAGCATTTAATGCCTTTCAATCACCTCACATCAAATCACATCAATCAATTAAATGTCACATCACTCAAAGTGACATGTGATTTGACGCTTGATGCGACTTGCGATTTGACGCTTGATTGACTTGCGTGCCACACTCGAATTCAAAATGCGAATGCGCTCGCAAACAATCTCGGGCTCGGGTTCGCTAATTCCAAATTAACGAATTTTCCGTTGCGTCGTAATTAAACGATTACGCCTAACGAAATCACTATTCACGTCGCTAACGAATTAATTCTAAATTAATTCGTTCGCCCGAATTAAAATCTAATTTTAATTCCGCGTCAAAATCCAATTTCGTATAATATATCAAATATATTATTTTACCGATTAATTCCAAATTAATCGTTCTCTCTCTTTCTATGATATTTTATCCCGGATAAAATATCTCTGTAATTAATCCCAGATTAATTTTCTCTCTCATTAAATTAATCCCAGATTAATTAAAGTGCGAGTCATACGTCATCGGTGAATCTTCGGGGAGCGACCCATGAGATCTTCGGATATGTTGGCAGTAAATCGGGTCGTCGGACTATCCGAACACGTAAGTACCTAGTACTACGTTTACTCCGATTCACAAGACAAGGTTGGCTTCTAGCAAAGCGCCATGCCTACCCAATTCTCCAGAAACATGCTTACATGAATAAGCGATCTATATCAGGCGTAGTATACGTGGTATTGCGTATTTCTGTCCAGTATCGAATGATCACGTGCTAGGTCTGGGGCTGGAATTGTGTCTGCCCTGTACGAAGCACATGTCGGATGTCTGGTAACTAGTCTCTATATCGGATAACTATGACCTAGTCATATTATCCCGATGATTATAGTACTTAATAGAACCAGTACCGTATCCTACGTGACCATCATCTCCATATGACTGGAGTGACACTTCCGTCTTGACATCACACCCAACACACTACGATTCTCAATATACCCAGCATTGGCGTACACAGAACCTATTAAAGCCCTGGACGACCTCAACCAAAGTATATTGATTGTCGTAAGTATTAGCGGTGCAAGTCTCAGGTTAAGACCAAATACACCTACCCTGATTTCGGACTTCCATAGACACATAGTCATACTACCAATGGAATTCTGAGGGGGTCTATCCAGAGCGAAGCTGTTTCCCGTACCATCGGTAAAACACAACCTCCTATTACACTTGCATGAGCATCCTATACCCAAATATATGAGAACTATACCGCTTGTGCCGTCACAACACGCACAAGTGTAATACTAGTCTTTTACGTATTTATCGATGTCCAATCTCGATAATACTCTGACTAGGGATATTTAATGATTTATCCTACGTGGACTGATACTGTCTCATATCATTCTCCGTCCAGGAACAAATCATAGGGACCTCTCATCATTTATACATCTAGGTGATCTAATCACAAATGATAAGAGTACAATCTCCTTTGTCACATAGTTAATTTGTACAACAACACCATGATCTGTACAAATAGTGACGCTATGAGTCATAATTGTCCAACATAAGTATATATGGATCAAATCCAAAACACTATGAGACAACCAAAATCACTAAACTAATATCAACACTTCTAATCATTGAGGTCACTTTGCAACTTCTTAAGTTAATACTTCAAAAGTTGCAACTGATTCCACTAGTTCAATAGAATCAACAGTGACACTCCCATTGTATCTTTTCTGACTTTATATGACATAGACCATCTGATGTCATAATTAGGATCAAAACTAATCTGACCTTATGGTTGCTGACTAAATTCTCCATGTATGAGAAACTCGTTCTTAATATCTCAAAGATCACAAAGAACATGTTTCAAGATCCATCATATGGTCTGCAGTATATCAAAATAACTCGCAACAATTACGATTAAATTGATATCCTTAATCGCACATAATATAGCATTCATCACGCCATCATCATATGATGTATAAGATTGATTAGACATTTCAATCAATCTAACTTTCAACAAAGGAATCATCATTTACAAAAGATGAATACTATATACATAAAAGACACGTTAACTATCAAATAGTTAAACTAACTGTCATACAGATAGTCTTGTTGTGTCCTTTATTAGATCATATCTAATACACGACTAATGGGAGTATCACACAAGTCTCTCAGTTTTATATCTTATATAAAACTTTATATCAAATATAATATAGACTACTCTCACTGCTCTCACGGAGAAAAGGAGACTTAGGATATATAGTACTAGAAAGAAATTTGTAGGCTCCCATTGACCCTACAAATACGTATTCTCTATACTTCGATAAAACTAGACAATCTGACTAATATCAAAATCAGAGAACACAGATTTTCGGAAAACTTATTTAAGTCTACAATAGGCCCCATAAGCTAATTTATCAAAGTGTAATCTTAGCATAATACAAACTCTAGGGCTATTCTAGAATGAATTCTCCAAATATAGAAATCGCGATGGATCTCTCATTCGAAGAAATCACTCAAGAACGCCATTTTGCATTCTTTAGCCAAAATCACGGTTTAATATCAACATTAACAAAAAAAATCTCTAATTGTTCAATTAGTGCGACCAGAGAGAGGTATTCTCAAAATCTATAATTAGACTACTGAGGATAACCTTTCTCATTGTCATACTATAAAGGTCAAACCTTTATCAAGCTCATTGTACTTATATTGCGTAAATAATTTACACACTTTATGAACGATTCATAACCAAAGCCTAATCAAGTTCTAAACTCAATCGTAGTAAGCAATGAAAAATTTTAGATATATGGTTCAATGCTAAGTTCCGAAATCGATATCAAATATTGCTCCCACTACAAGTTACAGGATAATTTTCTTCGATAAGAAAACAACAGAATCATTAAGTATCAAATACTTTGTAAATGATTCTGACATCCTATTGAACTTATACGGAAGATGTCTAAGGGTCTTTTTCATCTTATCAATTATGTAGTTCAACTATAGTTTATCATTCTCACATTTGACTTCAGTAAGTCAAATCTTTTCTGCAATTGTCAATATCCAATGTTAACCATCAAGTAACAAAATAATTTTATTACTCGGGATCGTAGAAAAGATACTCTATTAAATAGAATACAATATTCTATTAAATAGAATAAATGATAAACTTTTCACTCGTACCTCCAAGGCACAAGTACTTTCAATTATATAACCGTTATACAAAGGAAAGTTTCAAATCTCAAACTTTTCAAGATTCAAATTTTCTACTATACATATCATATATGTAACTGTAGAAATAAATGGAACATTAATTAAAGAGATGAATTAGTGTTTCTGGAGCATAACCCCAAGAGTATTGAAAAACAATTCAGTAACACTCAATATCAACGAATCAAATCATATAAGATTTGATTACTCCCACTAACCAATTCCATCATAATGGAATCGTGGAAGTTTAATTTTGAGTAAGAATCATATTCATTAAATAACCTTAGAACTAATTGCCATAAATTCATGTGTTTTATCATATCAAACATCTTTGAACAATTCAAAGACGCGCAATGAATTTCTAAAGATACAGTTTTCAACACTACAGATAAAATATCTTTGAATTATTCAAAATATTCTATCCGAGTTTCATTAGTAACATATTGACAGTTCTTGAATAATTCAAGACGTTTAACATGTTCTCTAGTAGAAACACGTAACTAAGTCATGACAATTCATTAACTGAGTTACGAAGCAAAGAAAACTATTCAAGGCAATTTCTAATTCATTAAACTACACACATCCAATGTATTAGTTTAATAAATATGTGGTCCAATGATGATCATTGGTTAAATGAGATTTAATCATAACCTAAATACAATATTCATTAAATGGATAAGGATATGTGGTGTGATCTCATATCAGACCATCATTTACCATAAGGAATAAGCATCTGATGTTTTTATGATAAAACCTCATAAAGCACAGTTCTAAGTTATTTATTTTACCGAATATTTTCTTAATGCTTATCTTTCATCAATGACACTACTAGTCATATTAAAATATGTAACGACTGTTTATACAGATCAAGCAACTATCCAATAGTCACAAGTTATGATATCAAATATCAAAACAGTTATTAAATATTATTTTAATTAACTAGACGGGAGATCCGGTATCCAATACATACAGTTGTCGTATTACGAGAATCGATATTCTCTATACACAACTATACGTATCTCCTTTCTTAAGCTTTATAATTTGCGTTCAATTATTCACAACATTTGTAAATAATCGATTAGAAAATTATGTCAGACACGTGACTTCTAAAAGTCACTAAAGCCAAGAAACGTCATTATAAGACAAACAAATACTAAAGGGGTTTTCTTTATGCCAGTCAAGAATCTCGAGACATAAACTATTCAAGTCAATTCTTACTGCATAAGAAACAATTCTAACTAGAAAAATATCCTAAAGCAGATATTCTATTTAGATTACCTAATTGTGACTTAGAAACTAAGTCACAAACCATCTTGATTTTCAAGAAAATCAGAACAACAGTTCCCGATGGTTTCAACTAATCTAACAATATATACTGTCTTTCTAGAACCTATTCTAGAACTCTGCAACCATAAGTAAAGTCAGAAAATCTATTCAAGTAATAAACATGCAGTGGATTAGAAGTATAAATCTATAATAAATATAGAATGTAAGGAAAATAAAACAGTAAATTCCAAAATATTACGCACTGCTTAAGTTATGGATTTTTAACCAAGCAGTGTCTCCCACTACTTTACGTAATACCGTAATCCCCAACGGAAAACGGGAATTCAATAATTAAATCGAATTCCATAGTGAGAGTAGGATCCCATGAATATATTTCGACTCACAGCTTTGGCATGATCTCACATACGTATATTCATTAGGTAGACAACTCGTTGTTAATCACTCACCAGTGACTCCTGGTTTTGGTTCTAACCGTTTCTCGCTGTGACAGCTTTGACACGTTCACAGGGAGGCGTATCAAGGCTACACTTATAAATCACAAACTCAAGCTATCGGTGTAGTCCTGACAGCTTTGGCACGTTCATGATTTCCACTTTCACTTGAATTTGTCCAGTATCAATATATAACCGGTATGGATAATAATCCTATAACTACACCCTCACAGTTTTGGCACGATCTCGGATGCACTTATAGAAAAATACCCATAAACTGTACTGATAAGACGAACCAAGAAACATGTATCCAATACACGTTACTTTACAGCCATATTTAAAAGCGAGGATTTTCCAATGGAAGTTATAATCTACATCCAATGCAAAATTTTAATCTAAATCATTTTCTAAACAATTCAATTCTACCTTAGAATGGCAACAATTCATCAAATGAATAAATTGGCCTAATATTACAATAATATTCACCAATTTCACTTCACACATGCTCAACCACTTCCAATTCAACTACCAAAGCTAAAAGCCCCAAATTTTTCAGATTTGAAGAATCCTAGAACCCTTATAGATCATCAAGGAATAAGAAATCAAATTTACTAAGCTTGGGTATAAAGAATTACCTTTAATTCCCTTGAATCCTAAGCTTTTTCCTTGATTTTTCTTCAAATTCTTCATTGATTTTCAAAGCAAAGTTGAAACCCATTTTTTTTTATGGAGCTCATGACAATGGTCATCAAAAAGTGAAGAAGAAAGCAACTTCTTTTCTTTTTTAAAAAGCCATAACCAACTTTGACTAATCCAAGGGCAATTTTGTCATTTTATTATTTTAATCAAATTAAAATCAAACATACTTTATCTAATCAAATCAAATTGGAACACATATAAAGTATATTTAAAGCAAGCCAAATATTCCAATAATAATTAAACAACTTCCATAACATTTATGGAAAATTTTATTAATTAATAATTTAAATATTTAACAATTAAATATCCAAATAATTAATTAATGTAATTATTATTATATATGTATATTATTTATAATAAATAATAAATACATATATTTATGGCATGTGTCAAAATCTCATTTGACGAATAATTAATGTGTATCTAATCGTATTATGTATCAAATACAAATACAAATACATAATAATTATTAGCAGACAAAATCTCTTAATTGCATGTGTTGTCGTTTAACCGATTAAACGATCCGAATTAACTCACTTAATCCGGTGAAGTATTATGAATAATCTGTATTATTCATATCGAGTTGCCCAAGTGTTCAACGAGTACACTTCATATTATGGGATTCTCTACGTTTAGGTTTATCCGTCACGAAATTTCGTGTCCATAATTCACCCTCTCATGGATTATGATGACCACGGATAATCTTGCTAAATTATGCAAGTCGAGGTCATTGCATACTTTTAATCCCTCTGTCACATGCTATCCGTATTATACCTTGGATATAGATCAAAACGTCAAATTCGTTCAGTATAATACAGTCGACTTTCAATTTACGATCTTTAAATAACACTCGGAACTGGTTTCTGACGTTATACCACGGCCATGGATTTACTAGATCGTAAACACGTGCTGGATGACTATGCCCTGTACACAAGACTGACGGATCCTATCTTGATACGCACAGGATATCATGAGCATCAGTCCACACCCAACGAACAGGCGGAGGTCTGACCATGACTAGATCGTTGATGTGACTGCCATCAAAGTATAGAGGATAGCTCATATATCCACAGTGGTATCTCAAGTCAAAGGACCTCTATGCTCGCTCAACTCAAGAAGGTTCCTATTGACGTTGGTGTACCATCTATTAGGAAACCTTCAGTGAGTCATTCAGTATCTTATCAAATAAACACCTACATGTCTATACGAGTCTCCTGAGACTCATGGTTCACTGGAATAAACCATCGGACCAAGTCACAAAATACGACATGTACTGGTTTCATCGAATTTTACTAACCGACCCGTGTTAGCAAATCTTGACCAGGAACTTTATTTAAGGATATACAACTAATAGTGCGCTTCCCAATGTCAATTACAAACTACGTTGTAACTACGCACTATACTGTAAATCCTAGGGTCTTTGTCTAATATACACATATCACTGAACCAGATTCAGTTTCGATCTAATCGTAATCAGATATCTAATCGCAATTAGATCGAATAAGTGTATAAAAGACAAGGGTGCTACCATTAAAATTAGTAATATTATGGAATATACAATTGCTCGTATTTATGAATCAAACATAAATACTATCCGGATTGGCACTCCGAGCACCAACCATAACAATATCTGGGTAGTTCTTTCTTTCTGATGACTTTTATTGGTTGGCTAAGAAATTCTGGGCACAATATCTACACTAAGCTTGATCATATATATCTTTATGCTAAGGCTATGTCCTTTATTATTAAACTAATACTGGTTATGCTAATCTGGTTTACTCTTTTGTACCTTTGATTTTTTTACTAGCTCGGTTCAGTTGATGTCTTTTACATGACTTGATCTTTGTACCTGTTTGCATTTCTTGTAAATCTTAACCTTACCTGAGGTCCGTTTACGCAAGTTTTACCCTCGATGATTTCTTTTTTTGGCTAAGGTTATTTCAAACCCATGGTGGTTTGGTTAACTTTAACTATGGCTAGCCACTTCTCATGGATCACAAAAGTTAATACGTAATAGAGTTTGGGTTATAATCTAATACTAAGAGATCTCGATATGATGTTCTTCGGTCTTCACCTACTAAGTATTTTTCTTATATTGTCGTCTTACCTCAGTAGCTTCACTTTCAAATCTTAAGGTTAGTCTTCCCTTCATCTTTTATCCTGCTTCATTCTATACCTGAAACTTTTGTAATCTAATGGTTTGATATCCTTCACCAGTTCATTATTTTATGGGGGAAAACTTTAAAATGAAAAATCGTGGTCCATCTCTGCGGTCGTGATCTATCAAGGGTTGGGATGGTGGGAACTTATCATGAGGTCTTCTAATTATAGTGATCTGAGTACACATACTGCTCATTTATGAGCCTAGAATTCTCGTGAATGTATATATATCTGGTATCTTTCCTTACACTAGGGTGTTACTGCTAAAAATGTTTGGTTTTCCTTCTCCAACTTTACTTCTGATCATTTCTAAATATCATAGACACTACCTCTTCTGCAAAATCCTTTTGGATTTATGATCTCTAAAACCTTTCACGTGTTGTCTTTATACTCATTCCTATTTAGTTTCTATTATTAAATCTTCCGAAGTCATTACTTTTCTCCCTCTGAATGTCGTTAACCTCTCTTTGCTACTCTTCCTTAAAGAACCTAATCTTGCTACAAGGTCTCCTTCTTGTCCCAGATCCTTGAACTCCTTACACATTAACTTCCCTGAAAACTTTATTAACTTCGATTACTTAGGATATCTCCTACCAAATCTTTGGTCTAGATACTACCCTTTATCTAATATTTTCTTCTCAGTAACCTGAGATTCTTTATAAGTTATATATCATATTCATGAGAATCGTTCTTCCTGGTCTTTTCGTACTTCTAAGTCTTTACTTCTTTAAGGGTTCCTTAATTCAACGGTGGTTTCCAAACTTAGCTTAACTTACTTTGGCATCGTACTATTCTATCTCATGCTCCTTATATATGTCTTATCTATTTGGTTGTCTAGCCATCTCACAATTCATCAAATTTGTCAATTGCTCATCTTCGCTGCTTCTTCTCTCTTACTAGGTTCTAATTTAAGCTTATTTATTCTATAAGGATCTATAAATACGCATTTCTAGTTTATACCTAAGCTTGGTGGTGCCCTGGTTAGGTATCTATAGATTTATTAAAATCGCGATTTCCAGAAAGAATGGTCATCATTTGTTTTGTAAGAAACTGACCAACTAATCCATGTCTTAAGGCCACACAACTTCCATCAATTCTCTACACTACTATCTTCTCATTATGTTATCTTCGTATCCAAATACCCTGAATTTCCCTTATTGCTTCTCGCTTTCTTCTTACCATTTGCCTATTTTATTTCTTTGTTTTACGCCTTGCTATTGAGACCCACGGTAGTACGTTCTCCTAACTACTTCTTAGATCCATTCTCTCTGTTCTTGCTATAAATCCCAACTTGGGCACTCTATTCTGCTGTTCATACTGATACTGTTATCATTTCCTAAATATATGTAGGCAATACATTTTTACATATAAGTCCCTATGATGAGTCTCGTATGGAGACACTACCTCTTTGATTGTGAAAGCCGCGAGTAACGAATGTCGGAATGGAAAAGTCAAGAATTGACACATTGTTGGATTTAATTCACTGGAGTAGCTACGGGTTCGCTTGTTGGACCTCCATTTTAAAACATATCCTTAGCCCAAACCCCCGCAAGACACGCACCAAGCCCACACATACACAAAGCCACACGCCCAAGCCCATTAAATCACTTCCCTAAAAAATCCACACATTAAACACATGTTGAAATCAAACCAAATCACCTTCCCAAATTAAATAAATCACATACCAAAATTAAATAAAGTCAAATAAAAACCCATCAAAAGCTTTCCTAATTCACTTAAATTACATTACCTAATTAAAAGATACAAATCAAATCATATTCCTAATCAAAAGAGAACAAATCAAATAAAATCAAATCACTTCCCTAAATAAAAGATTTTTCTTTATCCCACACTAATTAAAAATATCCCCCATAATTACACAAATCCCTTTCTTATTCAAACGAGGATAAACACAAACCTCTCTTATAAAAAGAACCCTTCACCAACACATTAAACCATGGCTCATTCCTACGAAAATATAAGGAAAATAAACCTAGCTCATACACACATATTCACACAAGAAACACAAGAGCTCACTCTCACGAAAAAAACACAAAGAAATAAACCTCATAGCCGCACCAATAACCCCAGTCCACCGACGCACGAGTCACTCACTACCCCTCATATATTCGCACAAACTGTACAACATCAACGCAAGCCCTTCACAGCCCTCACGCCATCTGCCCCTCACAATCCTTCAACACGCCACATGCACTCACTCAACACACAGCCTCACGCACACACTCTCTCAGCACAAAAGAACAAACCTTCATCTAAAACTGCACGCACTCAACAAACGCTGCCACACGTCCCTTACTAAACTGCCACACACCTATAGCCTCCAAACCCATTCAACGCCACAGCCTTCAATTCACTGCCTCACAACACATCCTCTGCCAGCAACTACCAAAAATAATCCCTCCATACAGCACCTATCAGCCACATAACAGGCCATACAAACAGTTCCCTAATTACCAAAAAATAGGGACCAGAAAATACAACACAAACAGCAGCGAAACGGAGTGAAAACAGCAGCTCAAGCAGCGAAACAACGAGGAAAAACGTTGGATTAGTGAACCAGAAAAGTTATGGAACATCAACCCTTCCGACGGCCGTTAAACGCGCTTTCGAGAGACGAAAAAAGAGGTTAGACCTGAGGGCACCCTTTTTACTTATTATCTTTCGTTTCTTTATTTATTTTAATATATTATCACATGAGAGTCGTTTGTTGAGGCATGATGTGAATTCCGAATGGACGGTAGTGCGGTCTGCATTCGGGATACAACGCCACGTACCACTTGAGAGACACACGTATTTCGTTTCATCCAACTTTGTATTCGAGCATGATTAGGCTGCTAGTACGTTATTTATTATTAAAGCATTATTTAGTCTAGTTTATTGTTTATTTTAAGCATGATTATTTTACTTCTTTATGCATGATTTAGTTCTTTAATTTTGCATTAGTAGTTTAGTTTATGTTTATGTCGAAGTAATTTTTATTTTTTCTTTGAGTTGGATGATTCAACATGCTCGTTATGTGATATTATATGATTGTCATTATAATGACTTATTCTTAAAGCATGCGAACTTAGTCATAGGATTTATTTTGATGAATGCGGACTAGATCTAAGTTACCTTTGAGCATACATATTGAGTATATTCGGTTAGTTTATTGCACAAATCATATCATTACAAGTGACATAATCAAGGGACCATTCTGAAACCAACGGTTTGAGGTCTTCCCTTGCGAGGGGTGAGTGCGGCCTTAAATCACATTTTCCCGGTTCACACCGGGTGGTGACTCCATTATTCTCCGGTTTAGTCCCCCGCGGGCTACTCCGTACTCTCTACTAGGCCGCGAGCCTAGAACAGTGTCGCCAATTTCTGTGTCCTACAGTCTGGCGACTCCACTGGGGATAGAGAATTGGCCCCGAAATAATGTCTTGTAATGATTATGATTTTTGCTTTAGTTAACCGTGTTTACCGTGGGTTGAAAAGGGGTTTAAATCAAAGGCACTTTTTTAAGGCTAGGTAATGGTTTGGTGTCTTCCTTCATTCACTACCTTTCTATAAGGAAAAGCTGTGAAGGCACCTAGATAATCATCTAGTCATAGCTTACTGTGATGGACTAATTTGGAGGACTCGTTGTTTATTCCTGTCACCAAGCGATGAGAACATAATAGGCTTGGGTTTTTAAGAGAGTTCACTCCGCCCTCCCTCTAGGGAATCTACAATGGGAAATCCATTTGACAGTCAGTCACGCACCATAACTCGTTGGCATATACCGTAAGGTATAAAAAATATGCGCTCACTTGGTCGCTTGAACCCTTGAGTGGGGAGTCCTAGTTGTGGGCAATCCTTCGTCAGCGGGAGACTTTGTCTACGTCCCTATAAACCCGCATGTGAACTATATTTGTAGGACTAATAGAGACTATTCCTTTATGTTTACGTTTAGGACCATTGTCATTTGGATTCAGTTGGACTTGTTGTCATGAGGTAGGGGCTTGTTGGGCCATTTAAACTGGGATGAGTCTGTGATTTATGGCAATCGGGCAGAAAGTTTCTGAAATGCCGATGGGCCATTTTGTGTTTAGGCCTCTTATCATTTGAAGTCGTTTAGCCATGTTATCGCAAAGTGTAAACCTGTTGGGCCTTTTCAACTGGGACAAGTTTGCACCGCGTAATAGTATGATTGAACCGTTCCAAATGATAATGGGCCAACTAATATAAAATTCTTATGAGTTTATATATTACATGCATTGCACGCATATGCACTGACACACGATCTTAAAAGACACCATAGATTCCCGTTGGGTTAGGGAAGAGGGGAGACTAATCAAAAGGCCGTCCGTAAATATGAGTGAATCAATCAACGAGGGGTCTCGCATGGATCAGATTGAAGCTAATCTCACCAAAGTTACTGAACAACTGCAAGCTCTGACTGCCGCCGTATCTAATATGGTTGTGCCCCGCTATGCCGCAGGGAGAATAGCCGGGTCTCAGGCCAAGATACAGAAACTCCGTGATCAGATTGAGTCAGTTACCCATAAACTGAAGGGGAAGCATGAGGACTTGTTGGATTATGAGGCGATGACCTTCGAAGAGCAGCTGCCAGCTCAGTTTAAAATGCCCGACATAGTGAAATTTAATGGGAATGGGGACCCGAGGGTCCATCTTCGGCAATATGTCTCGGTATTGAGTTCAGTGGGTCTATCTCAGCGCCAAGTTCAGAAAATGTTCGGGATGTCGCTCGAGGGGGGCACCCGTAGTGTGGTATTATAGCCTTGAGAGAAAGGTTAAGGAAGATTGGAGAGAACTGGCTGAGGCTTTTCTGAAGCAATATTTTACAAACTTGGAGATTGACTTGTCGTTTCGCGACCTGGAGAATACCAAGCAAAAGCCAGAGGAGAGCTTTAAAGACTATATGGATCGCTGTAGAAGCCAGCTTTTGAAGATGCAGACTCGGCCTTCAGAGAAAGGCTAGATCAAGATGATCATTAAGGGCACTAAGCCCTCAATTTACGGCAAGTTGAGGAGGATGACCTCCATGATTGTAGATTTCTGACAGCTGAGGGAAACTGTCATGGACATTGAAGAGGAAGAAGCTGAGAACAGAAAGTTTTATGGCCAGAATATAAGGACTTTTGGGGGGCATTCTGAGACCAAGCCCGCTACTGTCGAGGATACTGCCATCAGAAATAGGCGATTCTTCAACCTTGGTAAGCCTCTATCGAAGAAGTTTGAAAAGCTGAAGATGCAAGGGCTCCTAAAACACTTAGAACTTAAACCACTTCCAAACCCTGTGCCATATTACCTTGACTTGAACTTATACTGTTACTTCCACCAACAAAAGGGTCACGAAACTGACAACTGCCCCCGCCTTAGGCACGAGATCCAAGACCTCATTGACACCCACAAAATACCCGACCCAGAGAAAGAACAACCAAACACATACCATAACCCTTGCCTAACTACCACTCTGTTCCACCACCCACCTATATGATCAACTCCGGCTTACCCGAAACCTTTGTCCTCCAAACCCTCAACCACCAAGCTATTTACATGGGGATAGGGGATGACAACGGTGAAGAACCATAGGCCGAGGAAGAAGGCAGTTCTGCGAATGATGAAGATGTTCCTCCTAGTTTATTTGATCCTGCATTTTTAATAAAGACATTGATTTTGTCTATTTGTTCAAACCTTTTTAATGATAATAAAGACGTTTATTTCGCTTACTTGTCTGAGTCTCTTCCTTTCAACCTGCAACATGAGTATATTTGACAAAAGCATTTAACACTGGTACTATGATACTCAGCGATGTTTAGAACACGGGGAATCCTCGGAAGAATCAAGCAGAAAACACAGGCCAGCCATTAAGTAATGAGAAATGGGGCAGTGAGACTGTCAGTTTTAGAAGGGAATGAGTTCACCGAGCCGATCAATGTAGACAGATTGAAACAGTACTTTGCTTGAGGAAGGGAAGACTGAGCATTCACCAAGAGAATTGGTGGAAGACCTAACCCAACGGAATAGGAAATTCATTCATGCATGCATGCATACATGTAACGCACTTGCATTCTTTTTGTGTTTTGTTTTGTTTGTATTCATAGGTTTCAACGGAGAAAAAGAGAAAGCGGAAAATGCAAGCCAACCAGAAGCAGCAACAGTACAGTGTCATCAATTTTAGGAATGAATCATGGGGTTGAGGCCCACGACAGTTTCAGGAATGAATCACCGGGTTGAGGCCCGTATCAGTATTAGTCTCAGGAAGGAATCCCAGGGTTGAGGCTCATATCAGTATAAGTTTCAGGAATGGATCCCAGGAGGCGAAGCCTACATTATCAACAATAGAAAGGAAGAATTTCATGGAGTGAGTGAAAAAAAAAAAGTCTTTGATAGTTAGGCATATGTCCGGTGATGACATTGTTTGCTGCAAGAATAAACCTTAGAAACGATAAGTGTAAGATGTGCTCTCCTCCGGTATTCTGAATTGATTGATCTCGGCTAAACTCAATAGCACTTGATTACTGGATCTCAACAGTGGAAGCCTGAGTGGTTGGCAAGATGACTAGTTAGAGAGATGATGGATCGGTGAATGACCGTTTGCCTGGATGTCCATCCTGGTTTACTTATGCTACGATATATGATATGGTTGGAAACAAAGAAAAGTCTCTGCAATGAAAAGAAAAGGAAAAATGGACCGCCTATAACCGATAAGCGTGAAGCTACCCATGGGTGAGTATTAGGAACACCATGAGGAGAAATGCTACCTTAAAGGATATGTGTGTCAAAGAAAGAAAAAGAAAGAAAAGAGAAAAAGAAAAAAAGAAAGTTCAAAATCAAAAGAAAGAGACAAGAAAAAAAAAAGACCATATCATGTTGAGTATGATTAAGTAATCACAGAGTGTGATCAAGACATCTAGATTGGTTAGACCCACTGGTCCGATTCTCCGAGACGATATCATAAAGTTGGCCTACTTAAGGATTAAGTTGCGAAAGAGCCGTGGCACACACACACTAGGAGTCTAATTCAGATCACCTATTCAGACGATCGGAATTGAGTGTATCAAGTACTTTGAAGTTTCTCAGGTTTCGACGCGAAGCATTCGTTGAGGACGAAAATATGTATACCTATCAGGATTATCTCGAGAAGAGGCAATACAATATGTTGAAATGAAACATCAGCATCAGTATCAAGTCTGGCCGGGTATGGCACTCTGGGGGCGAGGCCCACATCATCATCAGTTTCAGTTTTGCCGGGTATGGCACTCCAGGTATGGAGACATCAGTATCAGTTTTGGGGATGAGTCCCATGGTTGAGGCCTGCGTCGTCAGTATCAGTTTTGGGGATGAGTCCTGGGGGCGAGGCCCATATCAGCCTCGATATCATATTCGGGAATGAATCCCAGGGTCGAGGCCCGCATCGTCAGAGTTTTGGAATGAATCCGAGAATGAATCTCAGTTTTGGAATGAATCCGGGAATGAATCTCACTTTTGGAACGAATCCGGGAATGAATCCCAATTTTGGAATGAATCCGGGAATGAATCCCAATTTTGGTACTTTTGTATCCTGGTAGGGTCTATTTCTCATGTATGGTGGGTATGAGATGGGTTTTTTCAAGATAGCTTCCTTAACTGGTATAACTAAGCGATTGAAAACTAGATAGCTTAGGGTCGTGTCTACATCGGATTACTTGGATGAGGTAATTAATCATTTCTATTTATGAATTTTATTTACCTACTTGTGGGCTTGAGTCCGGGTTTGGGGTTCTGTAAATCCTTTTGGCATTTCTTGTCTATGGAAACTGCCTAGACTAGTCTCGATGTCTTACTTCTTTTATCTTTCTATCTATTCCTAGTTACTTGGGGAATTCGCTGTCAATATAGGACATCTAAGGCTTTTAAATCTATTTAAATAGATTTCTGAAAATGGAAGGAATTATTACGTCTACTGAGCACTTTAATACTCGCTCAGGTTCTTTCTATTCTGTTTAATACTATAGATTTTGGTATTTCTTTATCGATCTAATTGGGTATCTTTATTGTTTCTTACTCTAGTTACTTGAACATCCTTATTTATCTGTTTCTGCTTCTTATTTCTTGTTAATCCTAATTGCGTGAACCTCTACTATATGTTCTTTTGGTCATCTATCTATCTCTTCATACTTTTCCTTTCTAGCTTTCTCTTTCTCCTCCTACTTTTCTGAGTAGGTATCCTTTGAACTTAACTATTTCTCATTGTCTCCTTACTTTTCTCATCTACAGCTGATTAACTATCTATGCATACTCTTTTACTTCTTATAAATTTTTCTTTCCACTCTCTGGATAATTTGCCTTAGATTCTTACTATCTGGTTTCCTATCTCGTTTGTCCCTATGGTAATAGGTCAGAATAGCTTTAGGAAAATTCTTAACGTGAATCTAGAATGTCGTTGTTCTCGTAAGGAATACTATTTAAATAGTCTGAGAAGGCTTACTAACATGTCTATAGAACTTTGAGGACGTACTCGAGGATCTAATATGGGAGAGGTAGTGCATCGTATATGAGTATCCCGGACATACTGCGTAAACAACACCCCAACACTCTACCCACTGCAGTCACTGACTCCATAGACCATGCTCTGAACCTATCTTTGTAACATCCCCAATTCAGGAAATGTCACCAGTAGGGATAGACCGTACTAACCCCATAAGCCTCTGACTCTGGTGACTACTATTTGTTTACTAATGCTCTTTTCTTTAATTAATTATATATGTATTGTATATATGGGACCATGGCCCACACTTACAACTCAACATTCAAAATTAACTCCAATATTTTTATACATAAAGACACGTGTTTTTACAATGACTACATATAACTCGGTTACTAGTACAGGACTTTTACTTGACTCTGACTGACTCCGATTGGACTTTTACTCTTTGAATTTAACTGGTGGACTCCAAACCCTAGTGATTGCAACAATATCCGTCCTCCCGAGCTCGTCCTCCGAGAATACCTGTAAATAAGGAAATTTGGGGTGGGGGTTAGATCGTTAATCGATCTAAGTGAATGGACGAAAACTGAAATACTAATATCAAAATATTTGATTTAAAACCAAAGTGCAAGAAAAAAGATTTATATAAAAACTCTTATATAATACTGTGACTGAAATCTCCTTTATAAAACTCATATTTTTGAACACTACTTTTGAAGCTCTGGTTTCTGAAAACTATTTCTAAAATCTGATTTCTGAAAACTGTATACTGAAAATCTGGAATCTGAAAATTGGTCTGTATATGAAAACTTGACGCATGAGTGTATTACGTATCGCCATCCCCCAAATCATGTCATTCATGTCCCTGAAATTGGTGGTCTTAAGGCGTTACTTATCGCCATCCCCCAAGCCACAGAACTAGAGCCGGTAGTGCTAATCCATGCTACTATCTGACCCTGAAACTAGGGTCTAAGGGCGTTACGTATCGCCGTCCCTCTAGCTCTGAACTAGGATCTGGGGGTGTTACGTACCGCCGTCCCCCCAGTCCTCTACATGTGCACATGTTCTCTTTCCGTCAATTCCAGGCTATCTCAAGTTACATAATGGGATGGGTTTTTTCCCCATGCCCCGAAAAACATAAAATCATTCTTGAAAAATATTTATGTCTCAAATCATGACTTAAAACATAAATCTTTGTGAAACAACTGTGACAAAAGTAATCTAACGCCCTAAAGCGTAAAAATAATTTTGTTTGCAAAACAACACAATAAAAATCAATTAAAATAGTAGTGTCCACTCACTGTGCTGGAGTTTCGCTGGTCTTTCTTCGCTTGCTGGTGAAACCTGTGGTTCCTGCGACGATCTATCATCGATAGTTTCGATTAGAAAACGAACAAGGAATCAATAGGTCAGAATTATGCTTAATTTGCCAATTCAAGTAAAGGTTATCAGTAATATCGGATCGAATCGGGTCAGGTCGGGTCAAATCCGATCCGATTCGATTCGATAATATCGGATCGGATTTGGCTCTCGAATCCGATCAAATCGTGTTTGGTTCGTTTGTCGAATTTCGGATCGAATTGGATAAATTTGATAACTATTGTATCGATTCAAATTTTATCCGATTTGATAATAAATCTGAATCCGATAGAGAATCCGATTTGATAACAGATCCGAATCCAATAGAGAATCCGATTTGATAATAAATCCGATAATAGATTCGATTTGATAACAAATCTGATTCAATAACGGAATCGATTCGAAAAATTGACCCGAAAATTTGTAAATTCATAACAATTTTATCGAATTGGATCGGATAACTTAAAATTCAAATCATTTTTATCAAATCGGATTCGTTATCGAATCGGATCCGTTATCAAATCGAATCCACTATCGGATTCATTATCAAATCGGATGCTCTATTGGATTCGGATCTGTTATCAAATCGAATTTATCTGATTCGTTAAGATATCAAATCGGATCAAATAAATCTGATTCGATTCGATAGTTATCGGATCAAATCCGATCCGATCCGATAAGGATTAAAAATCCGATCGAACCAAACAAATCAACTCTTATCGAATCGGATCGGATTCATATTCGGATTCGGTCTGATCTGATCCGAATCTGATAATGCCCACCCCTAGCTATTACTCAGAAGTATATCATACGTATATAATGAAATTAATACATACGAGTTGATAAAAACTCATAGGGTAGCCCTTAACGCGTTCGGGTAATACTGGAATGGTTTAAAACTAATTAGGGTAATTTTTTATATTCGCGTCGCGACGAAGGTCAGGGCGCGTCGCGATGCGCACTGTCCAGAAGCACACCCAAACTTTATCTTTCGCGTCGCGACATGATGACCTTTGCACGTCGTGACACATAACGTTCCAGAGGCGTTTCCTAGGAAATTCCCAGATCGCGTCGCGACGCAACGCATTCTGCGTCACGACGCTAGGCCAAATTTCAGGCTTAGGCTTCATCCCTTCATACCCAAATATGTCAAACACATCCCCCAAACATCCCCCACTAGAAATCATCAATAATAAGCATCCAAATATCATCAATATCATCCTCAACTTTTCCTTATATCCATCATTCTTCTTCTTCTTCTTCTTCTTCTTCTTCTTCTTCCTCAACTTTTCCTCATATCCATCTTCATCATCTTCTTCTTCTTCTTCTTCTTCTTCTTCTTCTTCTTCTTCTTCTTCTTCTTCAGGTACTATTCATCCAAAAATTTTATCTGTACGCTAAAGTTGTAGATCTCGATCTTAGCTTTCCGACAATATAAAATTCATAAAAATCGGAGTTCGTACGAAAAAATTACGGCCCAAAAACTACGGGTTGTCCGAAATGGAATATCTTAGAATCTCGTGTCAGACTTCTGAAGAATTTACCGATTGTCCCCAAAGTCTTTCCATAAGTATATCTGTGTCCCAACATAATTTATGTTATGATACCTTCGTCCCGCACTACCATGGTACTAATATGTAATAGTGGTAGAACTACCCGTCGTTACATAGTAATTTACATCATAAATATTTTAATAATAATTAATTTTATTAAAATGTGAGTATTGAAAGAATTTTTTTTGAGGGTATTCTCATCATTGTATAATTTATTTCTTCACCGGGGTTTATATTAAGAATATTCAAGGGAAGGCAAAAGCACGACCCCACGCAAAATAATGTGTTTTTATTTCTAAGTTTTGGGTCCATGTATTTTTGATTTTCTATTATTCGTATCTTTATGTGATTTGAAATGCAGGACTAATTAATGGCATAATTAGTTTAATTAAAGACTGTAAAATTGGCTGAAAATGTTTTACGTGATTCATGAAATAAATTAATAATATCTTATCACACATCTTAAAATAGTGATATATATATATATATATATATAATACAACTCCACATATTATATAATTATTAGTTGATGATACCACGTCATTCAAAAACAGCAATTCCAAAAAATTTCGCTGGAAACAATGACTATTGATGAGAAATTATGTAAGCTCTGTTTGATACTGTGGTTAGATTTATGGTGAGATAACAAAATTTTATTTTGATCAAAATATAATTTTTAATTGTTGATTAATGATAAAAAAAAAATTATTTTTACTAATCTTTATTTCTTTTAAAAACTTAATTTTACAAAAGTTAAAGATTTTAGCTGTATCAAATCACCAAATTTAAAATAAAAAAAAAAAAAAAAAAAGAAAAAAAAAGCACATCAATTATTTTTTTAACATAAATCAAATTTATAAAACAATATTATAAACCAACATTTGTTCACCATATTTTTTTTAATCACAACTCCAAATTGAACCATAATCAATAAAGCTGTGATAACATATTACGAGCAAATTGGAATATCCGATAAGCGAACATTACTGCTTAAATTTTAATCCACGTCTCATTACTTGAAGCTTAAACTTGTATAAAAATTAATCATGACCATCAAAGATTACCACAAAGTTCATATTTCATAAACACACTCCATTCATTATTCTGAATCATAATCAAAAAAATCTATTTGTTGACGGCTGTTTTTTGTTCCAATGGCAATACTGGAAACTTACCCCTCGAATAAACGTCCCCCAATTATAAATTTATTTGGTTGTGGGAATCACACAAACTTAGAAAAAGATAAAATATCACAGAAGTAAGGATTTACGTGGTCCGATAGAGAGTGGCTTCAACCTATATCTATGGGAGAAAGGGGGTCACTTTTATTAGGCTCGGAGTAAATACCGACCCGAGCACCCAACAAATGATTTACACAATGTTTACAACGAATAACCCCTCGAAATTACTATGTTTTCGGGTACACGACTCACTTTCTCACTCTATCACTAGTTTGCTTTTACTAGCTTTGCTCTCGAATTACAAGTGTTGGAAAAATGTGAAAATTGCTAACCCTTTTCTAATGTGGCTTCTACCCTTTTTTATATAGGCTCCCAAATCAATTATTACGACTGACCCTGACGTCACCTCATGTCAGTGAACCATCATACAAACCTTAATAACTGCTTCTACCATCTTCTCAATCAATCAAATAAGCTTGTTTCTCTGCCACTGCATCGGCCTGTGGCAGTTGCTACTCTACCACTGTACCGGCGTATGGCAGCTGGCATGACCTAGGACCACCGTGAACCGTTGCCTTATCTCTTTCACCATTAGCCTTCTAGACGCACCTCTTCCAAGGCAGGGCATACATTATGTTGCCTTCAAATTGGTCGGCCATCATCCATCTTCGTTCATCGGGTTGGGTAACCGAGAGAACTAACACTCTTTCAAACCTATACTCTCAAAATCGTTGGGTCATACCCAAACTAGTGATACTTCATCGGATCGGGTTGTACAAACTCTAAGAGCACCCTAAAATCCTCCTTCAATATGGTCGGATAGAGGTGTTCACGGGTCAGGTCAGGTCTGAATTTTGGTAAATTCTGTCGGGTCGAGTCACTTGAAATTACAAACTCGAAACCCAAAATTGCAAATTTGGCCGTGTCGGGTCTGGTCGTGTCGGGTTTGTGAAAAAAAAAATTTTAATGTATTAATTATTTAGGGAATTAAATACTAGCTATTTTATGTACTAAAACTTATCAAACATATAAAACTTCAAGATAAAAAAAAATAGTGAAAACTAAAAAATTAGTAAAATTTTTAAAAAATAATAAAAAAAAATTTAGAAAAATTATAAGAAATGATAAAAAAAAAATCTATTTTTCAGGTCGGGTCGGGTTGTAGACCCGTGACTCAACACGAAAAAAATCAGGTTAGGTCAGATTGATCAGAAATTTGATTTTTATTTTTTGGAACCCACTAGTGACCCGACCCTATTACCATCTCTTGGGTTGGGTAGCACCATCACTTCCCTTAATTCTGAATCTCTCCTTGGGGAGAACCTTCACACCGCGGTCGAGTCATTCTTCATTATTCCTCTTATCTTTAAGCCGATGGGCCTTTACATTCATCTTGTTTGGGGGTTACTATAATACCTTTCAACCTTCCTCGTGCTAAAGGCTTACAAAAAACCACCATCAACATGTGTCTTCTAGTTCTCGGTATCAATGATTTTGTGAGTTGATACCAGAAACTTTATACAAGATGCGGTGTAAACAGGGAAAGCATGGTCAGGACGGTCATACACCAGATGAGAATTAAAACACTGTCATTCTTCTGCCCAGACCTTCCTAATACGCCCTCTTGGGTAGCATCTGTCTTCCATTTGTCCTTGCATCAAATATCACAAAGCTTCTCCAACTCGGGGCGGATCACTTTGCTTACCGCTAAAGATACCCTTTTCTAACAATTATATTTCTTTCACCATTATCCGAAAAGACACTCGTATGGTACTGAAACGTCACTAAGAATATGTAAATGTATAATGGTCTTCCTTAAATACATCCATCACATCCATCAAATTGACCTCGTCTCGTCTCCCAAAAGTGTCAGGTGTCACCCATCTGTGACTTTCCTGCCCAAACTGAGTGGCTGAGATTGACCGAGCATGTGGCATTCATCCAAGCCCTTGATTTTAATTCAAGGGTCAAGATTAACTCGTGCATGTGGCATGTATCTGTGTGTTCAACTTCAAATCTACAGTTTGGATTGACCTAAATAGCCTATAAAAAGGCCTTTCTTCCCTTTTTACCACTTTTAGCAAATGTTTTCTTTGTAATAACTCTCAAAAATTAGTTATTACAATACTCAAATTGCACTTGGGATTAGTGTGTATTACAAAATCAAATTGTATCAGATGAGCGGCTGATCTATTAATATTTTTACCTCCTTTTTTTATAAACCGATTTTTTAATAATGAATTATACTCATTAGATTCATAACATTGAAAAGTGAATTGGAAGCAAATCGGGAAAAAAATAAACTTCCTTATCCAGTGATTTTATTTCTCTGTGTTTACTTAGATATCAATAAATATGTGGTCTGATGGATGAAACTATCAAATTAAAGCACGAGATCCCACATCGAGAAAACACAGATAAATAAAATCCTGAAACAAATATAATTTTAGATTTAGACTCTCGGTTATTATCTTCACCATCACCATGTTCTTACAAACAAGTGATAATGATAAAATATTAATAACACATATTGTTGGATCATTTACAGTTTAACCTATATGCTAAAGAGATGATAATTAATTAGTTAGTCCCATCAAATTAATTAGTCCCTTGTTCAACCTAATTAATTAGTCCTATCAAATTCACATAATTTCATATTTCATCAGAAACCAACAACAACAAGGGATGCTTATGTTTTTACTCATTACTTCTGTTTTTTCGCAGCTATCAAAAATGGATGTTGATGATGGCAGTCACGCTACTTCGAAGTTATCTTGAGTTCGCATAAATGCGTCCAATATGTGGGATCATTATGAGCATTTGACTAATCCAAATATTGGACATGTGAACATACAAAATACAATTATTGCGGAAAATTTTTTATCATACAAAGTGACATCAGATACTTTTTCGATGAAAAAACATCTTAAAAGATGCACTAGTTATCCTCACAATGTAGATAAGAAGCAAAAATAACTTTCAAGCATGACGTGTGGTAACAATGAACCTAATACTCTTACAATATGGAAATTTGATCAAGAGTGTTGTAGGAATATGCTTGCTAGGTGAATTGTAAAAGATGTGTTGTCTTTTATTATAGTAGAGCGTGATAGTTTTAGAGAGTTTTTGCATGTTTTACAACCTCGGTTTAACTTTGTTTCTCGCTTTACTATTGCTAGAAATTGCATGAAAGTGTATGTTAATAAGAAGACTAGCTTACGAGAATGCTTAAAATCCATAAATACAAAAGTAGCTTTGACGACGAATATTTGAACTTCTGTATAAACTCTAAGTTATTTGTGTCTCACAACTCATTTTATTGATAATGATTGGAAGTTGCACAAAAGAATTTTGAGTTTTGTTGAAATATCTAGTCATAAAGGGAAAGATATAGGAAAAATGGTAGAAGCATGCATTCAAGAATGGGGTATTGATGATAAAGTGTCTACAGTTACAGTAGACAATGCTAGTTCTAATGATGTCGCAATTACATATTTGAAAGGTAGACTTCCAAACTTAGTTATGGGTGGATACTTTCTCTATATGAGATGTGCTACTTATATTTTGAACTTGATTGTGAATGATGGCCTTGTTGAAATTAAACAATCTATTAGTCGAATTCGTAATGCAGTTAGATATATGTGGAGTTCTCCGGCTAGAGCCCATCAATTTAAAGTGGTGTTGAGAGAAGGAGAATATTTAGTAGTTGTAAAGTTTATCTTGATGTTTCAACTAGGTGGAATGTTGGACAATTATGACCCATAGCGTTACTATTTGTACAGATCATGGTGTTGTTGTACAAATTAACTATGTGACAAAGGAGATTACACTCTTATCATTTGTGATTTGATCACCTAGATGTATAAATGATAGGAGGTCCCTATGATTTGTTCCTGGATTGAGAATGATATGAGACAGTATCAGTCCAAGAAGGATAAATCATTAAATATCCATAGTCAGAGCATTATCGAGATTAGACATCGATGAATGCGTAAAAGACTAGTATTACACTTGTGCGCGTTGTGAGGGCACAACGGCATAGTTCTCATAAATTTGGGTATAGGATACTCATGCAAGTGTAATAGGAGGTTGTGTTTTACCGATGGTACGGGAAACAGCTTCGCTCTGGATAGACCCCCTCGGAATTCCATTGGTAGTATGACTATGTGTCTATGGAAATCCGAAATCAGGGTAGGTGTATTTGGTCTTAACCTGAGACTTGCACCGCTAATACTTGCGACAATCAATATACTTTGGTTGCGGTCGTCCAGGGCTTTAACAGGTTCTGTGTACGCCAATGCTGGGTATATTGAGAATCGTAGTGTGTTGGGTGTGATGTCAAGACGGAAGTGTCACTCCAGTCATATGGAGATGATGATCACGTAGGGATACAGAACTGGTTCTCTAAAAATGTTGCAACCGTCGGGATAATATGACTTGGTCATGATTATCCGATATTAAAGAGACTAGTTGCTCGTCATCCGATATATGCTTCGTACGGGGCAGACATTGTACCAGCCCCAGGCCTTGCATGTGATCATCAGATACTGGATCGAAATACGCAATACTACGTATACTACGCCTGATATAGATCATTTATTCCTGTAGGGATATTTCTGGAGAATTGGGTAGGCATGACGCTTTGCTAGAAGCCAACCTTGTCTTGTAAATCGGTATAAACGTAGTACTAGGTACTTACATGTTCGGATAGTCCGACGACCGAATTTACTGCCAACATATCCGGGGATCTCATGGGTCGCTTCCCAAAGATTCACCGATGACGTATGACTCGCACTTTTATTAATTTGGGATTAATTAGATGAGAGAGAAAATTAATCTGGGATTAATTGCGGAGATATTTTATCTGGGATAAAATATCAATTAAAGAGAGATAACGATTAATTTGGAATTAATCGATAAATTAATATATTTGATATATTAAAGGAAATTGGATTTCGACGTGGAATTAAAATTAGATTTTAATTCGGGCAAACGAGTTAATTTAGAATTAATTCGTTAGCGACATGAATAGTGATTTTGCTATGCATAATCATTTAATTACGTCGCAACGGAAAATTCGTTAATTTTGAATTAGCGAACCCGAGCCCGGGATTATTTACGAGCGCATTCGCATTTCGAATTCAAGTGCGGCACGCAAGTCAAATCAAGCGTCAAATCGCTAGTCGCATCAAGCGTCAAATCACTTGTCATTTTGAGTAATGTGACTTGACAACTTGTGATTGATGTGATTGAGTGATGTGTGTGGTTGGCATTTAAATCTTTTATTGTTTGACTTTTAAAAGCAAAAAAGTTTGGTATATGTTTTGAGAAATCAATTACCAAAATATAACACACATTTTATCTCTATCTCCTCCCATTTCTCTCTTCTTCTTCACGCCCTTGGGGTTGACATTTTCTGTGTTTCTGGTTTGAAAAACTGTGAGTAGTAAGGGAAGCAAGTGCGATTTTGTGGAAAAATCAAGAGTGCTAGCACACTCCGGGATCATGTGAAGGTGATAGGGAAGTCCACCCACGTTCGACGAAGCTTGGAGCTTGCTTGAAGAACCAACAATGGCAAAAAACAGTGAGCTTGGAGCAGTCCACTGCCGCAGTTCACAGTGAGCAGACAGAAAACGAATTTTTGTTCGTCAAAGCGTCGCTCAACCGATCGATGTAAGTATTCCGTGACTTTCTCGAATGTATTCACATGTGATTCATGCTTGTTTTATGATCTTGGGACCTTAGCTAAACTAACAATGGTATCAGAGCAAGGAAAAACATGAAAAATGTTTAGGGCTTAAAATTTGGGTAATATGTTTTTTAGCATGATTTAAGTAAATTGGATGTTTAAGTATGCTTATTACATGTTTAATTGAGGATTGATTGGATCAATTTGATTAAATTTTGTTTGGAACAATTTTTCCCAAATTGGAAGGCTTGGCCGAATCCACCTATGCCCTAAATTCTTGGTATTTTTTTTATTTTTGATCATTGGATGTATTGGAAATCATTTGGGGATATTGATTTAATGTTGAATTGAATTTAATTGGATTGAATTTGATTTGGACAAAATAATTCCCCATTGCCGAGAGTAGAAAAGCATGAATATGGGTTTGATTTTTGTTAAAATTGTGTTGGACATGATTTAATGATGAAGAGCATGATTAATTAGGCTAATTGATGTTTTAGGAATGTTAATTGGATAATTAATTGTGTAATGCACTTTAGGTAATTAAATTGGGAATTTGGAATTTGGCAATTTAATTGAATTGGGCTAATTTTGTGAAATTGGGCTTGAAAGTTGTTATGGGCTTATTGGACTTGGTTGTACCAACTTAGGTTTAGGCGAAATGGGTTGGATCCAATTGGGCCCAAAACCTCTTCCATAAAGCCCAAATGCGACAAATGGACCTTTAAAGTTTAATTGGGCCTAATGGGCCAAGATTGATTTCTAGGCTTATAGGGTAACTCCCGGATTGGATTTTGGTTATTCGGTTTAACTCGAGTTGACCAAAAGTCCACACCTCGAGAAATTAATTAAAAGCCCATTGGACTTTAATTAAATTAACGTTGGACGTAATCAGGCTTTGAGACCCGTCGCGATTAAATTTGGAATTTAAGTCGTAAAAGGTTTATTATTAAAGTGTAATATTTAATTTGGAATTAAATAGCGAATTAGAATTAAATACAAATTGAATTGGATTTAATTATGTAGTTTAATTTAATTCGAGAATTCGTACTTTGAGTACTTATTCGCAAAACGAGTTTGACTCGAGCAAAATCAAATCGTTATTTGAACATTGGATGATCACTAATTATCAGATTAATTAATTTGATTAGATTGATTGATAACATGCTTGTGTGAATACATGGTTGCGATGCATGAATAATGTATATCGGATGGATATTAGATGGGTGGGGCAATTTTAGAAATTGTTGTAATAAATTTGATTTATTAATTGGACCTGCGTGTCCAGCCTTATTACCTCTTATTCTTTGTATTCTCTTATCACCTATTTCCCTCAATGTAAATGAGATTTCTTTAGAAGTGTAGTGTAACGGGTAGAAGAAATATTTGTGCTAGCGGGAGAGAGAGAAAGTGAGAGATGATCTAGGATCAATGTGTAAAGTATCCATCCGCATATCATTATTATTTTATTATATGCGCTTTATTATGTATTTAGAATGCATGTTTAAGGGTGTATGATGATGAGACCTTAACAAAGATAATAAATTGGTTGCCAATTTGCACTCGAAAAACCCTTGCAAATTATTAAGCGTTCTTTCCTTCCATTGAGTGATTCTCACTCAAGATCCGAGACTGGCATTGGCTTGTTGGCCAAAGTCAAGGCCTTTGTCTGTCGAGGATGTGTTTGAATCACGAGAGCTTTGTTCCATATTGGTGTCTTGTCCAAGTTGTGGTTTTTTGGCCAAAGTCAAGACCACTTCTTGTCCATCGACATTGATTACGAAGCTTTCCATGGTCAATGGGTCACGCATAACTGGGATCACTAAATTTGTTGTGCCAAAGTCAAGGCTTAGTTGATTCAGAGGAAAAAAGTTAGGTAATACATTGGATGTATTGGCATATGTAAGATATATGTTTCGGACTTGGATGTCCCCCTACCGGATCTAGGATTTGGATTGGATCCAATCGATCTTAGAGATCTACCTAGTTAATTATCATACAATTTGTTGGCCAAAGTCAAGATTATATGATATTTAACGGGATCATAGCCCACTAGGAAACATGGTTTCCCGAGTACTCGACAGAGGGTTAGAGGCTCGCCGAAAAATAGTGGGAGGCAAGAATTGAATTTGCAATATTCGTTTAATTACTTGCCATATGCGCTCAAACAAATATCATTCGTCAAATAAATTAAATGTTGGTTGGACTAATAATTAAATTGTTTTTTATATAAGTAGTTGGACTATATTCAAACTATTCATTTATAGTTGATTTTATAATTGGATTATAGTAATCAATATAATTGATTTTAATCTATTAAATTATAGTTTGATTAATAGTTGGACTATTGTAATCATTATAAAAAATAGTACCTAAATCGTTGATTAAATAGTTGGACTATTAAAATCAAGATAAAAATTGGAAAATTGACATTTAAAACATAATCCTAGGGGGAAAAGTATTTAAATGGTTTAATTTTCAAATTGGGAATAAAATTTCAAGATGGTCCTGGAAACTAATAAGTTACTTTATTTGATAAAATAACATATTAGGCCTAAGCCCGGAATTAAGCAAATAGTAGAGCATAATCTTTGGAAGATTATGTGATGATAACTTAGTGCTTAATCCATTAAGCTTGTCGCAGTAGACTCCTTAATTTCTGAATCAGAACTAAGGATTAGATCATTAAAGTAGCGCTAGTCGCCTTACTTCGATATTCTAGAAACCCGAGGCTTGGCCAAAGGCTACTGGAATGTGAAGGGCAAAGGCAAAATCATTATAGTCTTCTGGGAAGATAAAGGACATATCCCAAAATGTCTGTCTAAATTGTGGCAAATAGGATCGCGGAAGCGTGACTGCCGTTTGGACAAAGCAGACATGAAGGAATTCAAGACGGTGCAAGGCTCCGACTTCAAATATGTTTGTCATAAATATATTCACTATTAGTATTAAAATTGGATTTTAGATACTTAGTGTGATATATATATATATATATTGATTTTCAGAATCTGCTATGAGCAGGATACTGACTTCGATAGAGATTTATCTACGAATTGTAAACGGGACGAAAGTCACTATTTTAACCGTAGATACCTAATTTTAGGAACTACCCTCGGGTGTGTACCTAAATTAGGAGATTGTTATAATGTAACTAGTTTGACTAGATACATTATCTCTATATCAGTGTATAACCCGCTGCGGGTGAACCTTTATATTCTAGAACACTAAAGTGTTTTATTATATAAAGATGATATTGAGATAAACACATTAGATGTGAATAACATAATTTATATTTTGAATATAAATAAATCTCAAACGTATAACATGACAAACAAATAGCTCAAACTGATTTGATCAGAAGAAACTAATATAGTGGCATTGTTGTCTGGGACGCAATTAAACAAGAATCGTATATCCGCACTTTTGAAGAGTGGGTACTAGGACTGATTTGATTCCAATCAAATAAAGTCTACGAATCTAGTTTATTGGGCAAGTGCCTATAACAAATTTACTTGGTAGAAGTGTTAATGCCACCAATCTGTTAGCCCTAGTTCATAGTGAAGCAAGTGGGCCCATGTCTAGCTAGGCTAGAGGTGGATATGAATATTTCGTGACCTTTACGGATGTGGCATCGCGTTATGGTTATGTGTTTCTTTTGAAACACAAATCGGAAACTTTTAAGTTTCGACACGAAATAGACAAACAGATCGGCTATAGTATTAAACCGTCACGGTGGACCGTAATGGAAAATACTTAAGCAATAAGTTTCTAATATACTTGAAAGAGTAAAATATTATTTCAATGAGGACTCCTCCCGGAACACGTCAAAGTGACGGTGTGTCCGAACTGAGTAACCGAATTATGTTAGACATGATAAGGTTAATCATGAGTCACTCTGAGCTACCATTTCTTCAACGGATAAGCTTTGACAGTGCAAAACTTATTTTGAATAAGGTTCCATGAAAATCTGTTTGACAGATATCATATTAGATATGAATAGGATAGAAATCGGGTTTCTCATTCTTGATAATTTGGGAATGCTAGGCATATGTTTGGATGATACCAAACTAAAACCCAAATTGGATAAGTGCCAATTGTAGGTTATCCTAGGGATACCATAAGCATAGTTCTTATACATCTCACCTGAGAACAATGTGATTGTTGCTCACCATGCAATTTTCCTGAGAGGAATACCGATATGCAGTGGTAAGTGGGAGGATAGTAAAACTCGATGAAAATCAGAGTAATATTATTCAAGGCACCGAAACCTTAATGGAACACAAATAGTTCATCAAGGATGAAACTATACCATAATCTTCGAATACACAAGAACCGCGTAGATCGGAGAGAGTCAGAAAACAACCTGGGGTATGGGTTTCTGATCTCACCTCATAAAGATGTCTATCTTTTTGAGGTATATCAACTAACTACGTATGAGGAAGTGATACAAGGTATCGACTCCCTATTATGGCAAAGTGTCATGAGTCCGAAATGGATTCCATGTATATCAACCAAGTTTGGATACTAGTTGATGTACCACAAGGCATTGTGCCTATTGGTACTTATAAGTCTTCAAGGAAGACATACATGGATGGCAACATACCAACGTACTAAGCTAGGCTTGTAGGGGAAGGTATCGTTATCAACATTTTGTTGATTACGATTCAACCTTTTACCTGTTTCCACTGTAAATCCATTTGGATAATGCTTGCTTAAGTTGCATGTTTCATTTATGAAATATGTCAGCTTAACGGGAAAATTACTTTCCTGAAAATGAAACCTTTCGGAGGATGTTTACAACATCCTGTCGGTTTTGTCGTACCATAACAAGCAAACAAGGTTTGCAGGTTATTCGATCCATGTTTGGATTGAAACAAGCATAGGTTCTTAGAATTATCGTTTTGATGTAATCATAATAGTTTATGATTTAATTCAAAACGAAAATGATTCTTGTGTATATAAGAGGGTTATGGGAGCGCACTGACAGTGGTTGTCCTATAAAATAATGATAATTTGTGTCATTTCTTGGAAATGATATTCCCATAAAACTATCGGCGAAAGCTTGGCTTTCGAATACTCCCCGGAAACCGTACATTACAAAATGTACGCGACCTGGTGTCTCATATGCTTTGAGCATATGGATTCACAAACAGGCCAATCCAAGTGATAGTCACTGGATTGATGTTAAGAATATCCGTTAGTATCTTAGAGATCTAAGGATGTTGTCTTAATCTGTGGAGAATGAGAACTTGAAGTGACTGGGATCACTACTGCAAGTTTCCTAAACCGATAAAACGACTATAAGTCGTAACAACGGTACTATACAGTTTGAATAACGGAACAGTGAGCTGGAAATCTTCCAAGCAAGATATTGTTACCGAATAAACAACAAATGCGGTTTATTAATGCAGCTGAGGCAGCAATAGAAGCCATTTGGGTCGATAATAAATCTAATTAGATTAGATATAATTCTATTAGCAGCTGAGCTAGGCTTGAGCACAGGCTAAAGAATTAATGGTCTCATCAATGATCCAGATACATACTTTGATATTCATCTGATTCATTTGGATCATACATCGTAACGATGTGATGATCGAATAATTCGCATCAGATGATAATCATGCAAATCCGCTGAAGAAAACCTTTTCTCAGCAGTTTGAGCCAACCGTACATAGTTCGGGTGTAAGACACTTGAGTGACTGGCTATAGGCTAAGTGGGAGATTGTTGGACAATTATGACCCATAGAGTCACTATTTGTACAGATCATGGTGTTGTTGTACAAATTAACTAAGTGACAAATGAGATTGCACTCTTATCATTTGTGATTAGATCACCTAGATGTATAAATGATAGGAGGTCCCTATGATTTGTTCATGGATTGAGAATGATATGAGACAGTATCAGTCCACGAAGGATAAATCATTAAATATCCCTAGTCAGAGCATTATCGAGATTGGACATCGATGAATGCGTAAAAGACTAGTATTACACTTGTGCGCGTTGTGAGGGCACAATGGCATAGTTCTCATATATTTGGGTATAGGGTACTCATGCAAGTGTAATAGGAGGTTGTGTTTTACCGATAGTACGGGAAATATCTTCGCTCTGGATAGACCCCCTCGAAATTCCATTGGTAGTATGACTATGTGTCTATGGAAATCCGAAATCAGGGTAGGTGTATTTGGTCTTAACCTGAGACTTGCACCGCTAATACTTGCGACAATCAATATACTTTGGTTGCGGTCATCCAAGGCTTTAACAGGTTCTGTGTACGCCAATACTGGGTATATTGAGAATCATAGTGTGTTGGGTGTGATGTCAATACGGAAGTGTCACTCCAGTCATATGGAGATGATGATCATGTAGGGATACAGAACTGGTTCTCTAAAAAGGTTGCAACCGTCGGGATAATATGACTTGGTCATGATTATTCGATATTAAAGAGACTAGTTTCTCGTCATCCAATATATGCTTCGTACGGGGCAGACACTGTACCAGCCTCAGGCCTTGCATGTGATCATCAGATACTGGATCGAAATATGCAATACTATGATACTACGCCTGATATAGATCATTTATTCCTGTAGGGATATTTCTGGAGAATTGGGTATGCATGGCGCTTTGCTAGAAGCCAACCTTGTCTTGTAAATCGGTATAAACGTAGTACTAGGTACTTACGTTTTCGGATAGTCCGACGATCGAATTTACTTTCAATATATCCGGGGATCTCATGGGTCGCTTCCCAAAGATTCACCGATGACGTATGACTCGCACTTTTATTAATCTTAGATTAATTAGATGAGAGAGAAAATTAATCTGTGATTAATTGCGGAGATATTTTATATGGGATAAAATATCAATTAAAGAGAGATAACGATTAATTTGGAATTAATCAATAATTAATATATTTGATATATTAAACGAAATTGGATTTCGACGCGGAATTAAAATTAGATTTTAATTCGGGCGAACGAGTAATTTAGAATTAATTCGTTAGCGACGTGAATAGTGATTTCACTTGGCATAATCATTTAATTACGTCGCAACGGAAAATTTGTTAATTTGGAATTAGTGAACCCGAGCCCGGGATTATTTGCGAGCGCATTCGCATTTCGAATTCGAGTACGGCACGCAAGTCAAATCAAGCGTCAAATCGCTAGTCGCATCAAGCGTCAAATCACTTGTCACTTTGAGTGATGTGACTTGACAACTTGTGATTGATGTGATTGAGTGATATGTGTGGTTGGCATTTAAAGCTTTTATTGTTTGACTTTTAAAAGCAAAAAAGTTTGGTATGTTTTGAGAAATCAATTACCAAAATATAACACACATTTTATCTCTCTCTCTCCTCCCATTTCTCTCTTCTTCTTCACGCCTTGGGGCTGAAATTTTTTGTGTTTCTGGTTTGAAAAACTGTGAGCTGTAAGGGAAGCATGTGCGATTTTGTGGCAAAATCAAGAGTGCTAGCACACACCGGGATCATGCGAAGGTGATAGGGAAGTCCACCCATGAGCCGGGAATCGTTCGACGAAGGTTGGAGCTTGCTTGAAGAACCACAATGGCTGAAAACAGTGAGCTTGGAGCAGTCCACTGCTGCAGTTCACAGTGAGCAGAAAATGAATTTTTATTCGTCAAAGCGTCGTTCAATCGATCGATGTAAGTATTCTGCGACTTTCTCGAATGTATGCACATGTGATTCATGCTTGTTTTATGATCTTGGGACCTTAGCTAAACTAACATGGAACTCCACTTACCTAATGCTAGAGATAACTCTTGTATCAAAAAGCATTTGATAAGATGGATGATGAGGATGTTGCCTATAGAATGGAACTTGAGAGTGATGATGGTGTTCCCACTTGGGAAGATTGGAAAAATCCCAAGATTCTTTAAAAAAAAAATCTACATTGTCGCTTAAAAATTATCAGGGTCTTTATATGTCACATTTAATGGTTATGTTCATGATATTGTTGCCATCCTCACTTGCATGAATGAATGGGCAAACGAGTCAGATCCTTATGTTAAAAGTATGTGTCATAAAATGAAAGAAAAGTTTGATAAGTACTATGAAAATATTAATAAGGTAAACTTTATGATTTTAATAGCTGTTTTGTTGGATCCTATATATAAGATGTATGTGGCTAAGTTTTTTTTTAGAGACTTTTTGGTAATGATAGTACAGAAGTTACAGAAAAATATGAAAGCTTGAAGGGTATTTTACAACGTTTATTTGAGTTTTATAAATGTGGTAACATAAGTTATGAAGTAAGTATTAGTCGTTTATCTCAAACCTCAAGTATTATGGAAGAGTGTGGTTGTGATGGTGGTAATGATGATGACATATATATTCAAGATGAATTGATGAGGTTTATAAGAGATGAACAAGATGTGGAGCCTAAATTGGAGTTAGAAAAGTACTTTGAAGAAGTTTGTGAAGAAGGTGTGAAAGATTTTGACATCTTAGGTTGGTGGAAGAGTAATAGATTTAATAACAAGATTCTTTCTCAAATTGCAAGAGATGTGTTAGCGATTCTCGTATCCAGTGTGGCTTCAGAGTTGGTTATTAGTACATCTGGTCGTGTTCTTAATCTATTCGCAGTTGTTTAACTCCAAAAGTTATTCAATCATTGATATGTACTCAATATTGGTTAAGGAGTGCGCCAGCACAAAAAAATATTGAGGAATTAATGGAAGATATAGAAAAATATGATGCAGGTAAGGCACAATATTTTAGTTTTTAGTAATTTTAATTTTATTCATGCACTAACTAGCTAGTATTTTATATTTGTAACAGAAGCGAGTGGGCTGACGATTATAGATGATAATGATATTGTTGATAGTGATACCAATACTGAAACGGATAATGAAATTTGATAAGTGAGTCATTTATTTACTGTTGTTATTTCTGTATCTGTTTGGGCTATTTCTGATTTATATTAATATGTTGATGTGCCTGCAGTTTCATCTATTGCTGCTTACCTGTTTTTTTATTGCTGCTGCTATTTTTGCTTTATATTGTCGATGTTGTTGTTTCTGCTGTTTCTACTGTTGTTTTTGCTATTTATATTATTATTGTTGTTGTTTCTATTGTTGTTTCTGCTGTTGTTGATGCCTAGTGTTTGTGACAGTATATTGTCCAAGCTTAAAGTGACAGTATAATGGCATGTATGTATTTTTAAGCTTAAACTGTTCCAAAAAATTGCCAAATAAAATTGTTTAAAGTTAAATAAAAATTTTGACAATATATCGTCAAAGCTTAAACTGTCAAACAATTTTTTTTTTTGCCTAATGTTTGTGACAGTATATTGTCAAAGTTTAAACTGTTCAATAAATTGTTCCAGTATATTGTCAAACAAAATTGTTTCCCTAATTTGGGTGAGAGGGAGGTGAGCGGTGCTTTCACACGCGTATAACGCAAGCGCACTTATCGTTCAAGTAGTATAAAAAGTATCGACCGCACAAGGACTTAATACCTAATCTATTAATTTTATAAGGTCAAATGATTACTAGTATCTAACAGGTTGATTGATTGATTTGAAATGGTGATGATTCTAAATTAAAAACAAGTAAATAAAATTGCACGAAAGTAGGTTTAAGAAAATTCAATATTAAGAAACTATATGGGGTTGTGAATCTTTCCAATATCTTTTAAAAGATGAAGTGGTTATTTCATGTTTGTGTAATATATCGGTTTACTAACATGGAACACTAAATTATGCGAAAGCCTCTGTCGATGGTCAGACGCAAATACCCAGTATAAACCAATTGAACCATATGTCTATGTCAACCAAATTACCTGGATTCATTAAGTTTAAGTTCCAATTATGGCTACCCTCGCCCGACAGGTATATGTCTATCCTGTAAGGAAATATATTAAAGGGTTATCTATCCTCAAGGAAGATTGTGGGCTATTAAGTCTAAGGCTGAAACCTAAAATTCCTTTGTCAAGTTTATTTTAGATTTACCAGATCAATCTTATTAATGGCCAATTAACAAGACGCATTAAGCTTAAGACTTAATAAGTAAACCTTTAAATTACCCAAACTATAAAATAACCCCTATAAACCGGTGATATTAGAAGTCATCACAACCCTAGATAACTAACTTTGTTACGACACATAACTAGGGCTAGTAAAAACTTAAAAGTAAAAGACATAAAGTAAAATACTGAAAAGTAAAATGCTGGAAAGTAAATAAAGAAAATTACAATAAAAGAAAATACTAGAGTAAAAGGATCCACTTTTATCACTACTAATTTAGATATCTCCCTTAATATAATATATTAACTTGTGATGATTTTACCAACCAGCCATCTAGGCGGTAACCTGATTAAGTCAAATTAAGTCCGACCAGCCATAAAGGCGGTATCAAAATTTATCCATGAACCTGCCATATAGGCGCTAAAAATATTTATTTACCAACCGACCAATCTGGCGGTATCCTTGCTTAGTCAGGTTTAAACCAGTTTAAAATGAATTACCAACAGACCAACATAGCGGTATCCTCATTAAGTCAAATTTTAAATATTGAATATATCATATTTTAGGGAGATTAATCTAAGTAGCAGTAATAAAAGTTTTACCTTTCACCATAGCAGGGGGAAGTTACCTCCTCATGTTGAATAGTAAAAACTGAAAAAGTAAATAAAGTAAATTATTATTACATAACATAAATAAAAATTAATTACAAAACTGAAATTAAAAGAAGAATAGATATAAAACTCTCTATTTACATCAGAGGATTCAGAGAAAAAGGTACATCTGAAATCAGAAAAATGAGTTGAATTTATAGGCCTCGGTAGGGTTTTCGCGTCGCGGCGCTCGTGATTGACGGCATGGAATGCGGAGAGCTCGACACATGGCATTATGGATAAAGTGATAAGGTGACACGTGGCAAGGCGGCTGGGAGCTGAATGATTGTGCTGACGTGGCGACACGTGGCGAAAGTGACTGTCGGCACCGTAGGATTACGACACGTGACAGGCTGTGATTGGCTGATGATGATGTGGCGATGATGTGGCGAGTTGACTTGGTCTACTGCTGATGTGGACGATGATGTGGCTGACACGTGGAGGGCCACGTGGTGACACGTGGTGATGGCGATTGTCAGCACCATTGGATGATGACACGTTGGACGGCGCACGTTAGCAAATCGGCTGTGATGTTGACACGTGGCACATCGCACGTTAGCAAAGTCAAACTTCTCAGATTCTGACACGTGTCCCCGGTGCATGTTAGCATGATGTGGCGCACGTTAGGCTGCTCGTCGCGACGCGTAAAATGACCATTTTACCCTTTTTGTCCTTTTTCACTGTTTTTCCCAAAATCACCTCCAGAATGTCCTGAAACTTTATTTATCTACAAAATAACACAAAACACATCAAAATATTCACAAAACTCAAGAAACTATACAAAATATTAGGTCAAATGAGTGGGAAATAGTGATGCATTTACCGCTCATCACACCCCCAAACCTAACATTTTTCTAGTCCTCGAGCAAAACACAGAATAAAATAACATAAAAATAAAATTAACCTAAGCCACTTTCGTAGGGATCACGGTTGCATTTAGCGTATGCAACAAGTCTTTAAACCCCTTGGTGTCCCTAGTGAACGAGTTGTAGTCTCGTGAGGGTTTACAACAATGATACCCACAAATATTTTATAAAAGTAAAAAGGTAGTGAAACTAATGCACACAAAAACAAAAAGACAAGAGAAAAAAGAAAAAAGAAGTTAGTGACTAATCAGGTGAAACTTCTACTCCAAGTCACTAGTTGTTTTCTTTCTTTCTAAATTACCGAATAAGTAAATTCTCCGATTATATTTACCATTCTTCATATACACAGCCAACAAAATATTAATCAATCTCATTTTTGCCCACAACAGTCACAAGTGTAGTTGATAAAAGAGTAATATTTTTGTCCTAAAATTTTATCAGAATTCACACCTTTTTGAAGTAATGGAATAATTTTTCTGATTTTTTCTTTGATTTTTGATTGATAGATTTTTTATTTATATACAATATCTTCCATCTATGTAGCGAGTGTGCTAGGTCGGTGGCTCCCAAACCAGTTGGCTTTAGGGCACCATGTGTTAACACACCCCTACAGACTTAATTACTCAGACTTCAGATATATATATATATATATATTTGCAACATCCTTGATCCATGTAGCGAGCTTTGGGCCAGTGACTCCCAAACCAGTTGGCTTTAGGGCACTAGGTGTTAAAACACCCTTACAGACTTAATAACTCGGATCTCAGATGATTTTTTTTTTTACTCCATCACTTTTTGAGATGCTTCCTCCAATTAAACTAGAGCACTGAATATTACAAACTTTTCAATTTTAGCTCATGTCCGTATGTTACCATGCATGTTGATAATACCTGCCAACTGAGCATATGGAGATCCATTTTAGTCAGTTTTATGGAGAATTTACAAATTAAATAATTCAAAAAGAAATAAACAAAATTAACTTGTTTCGAAAATGGGTTGAAATACGTATCAGGAGTGGGAACTCCTAACACAGCTATCTCTCACCAATTTCACCCGACTAATCAAATTAAAAACAAAAACATAAAATATTTTTTTGATTTTTGTAAAAATTTACAATTTTTTTTTGTATTTTTCGAAAAAATTTGGACTAAAAATAAAAACAACACATAAACTAAAAACAAGATATTAATCAACTAATTCCCTCCCCCAAACCTAAATGAGACATTGTCCCCATTGTCTTAAACAGTAGAAGAAGAGTTTATAGGATAAAATTTGATTAGCTGAAATTTTACAGGAAATTAAAGTTAAGATCCTGATTAATCCGACGTCTCTTACCACGATCGTTCTCGGACCAATTTATCTTTGAAATGATAGGTTCAATTTGCGGTTCATATGCTAAGATTTGGTCAATTAGATCCGGAGCAGTTCTGGTAGTAAAGAGGAGTTCTTTCATAGGTTTTGTCACGAACCCATTTCTCCGGGCATCATCAAGAAATACACAAAGAAAATCATAATATCCTTCAATGTTGTACAATCCAAGCGGTTTCTGGTGTATGTTCAAGTTTGCCCAAGATAACACTGTAAAAATTTCCTTCATTGTGCCCAAGCCACCTGGCAAAGCAATAAAAGCATCAGCGCGGTTAATCAATTCTACCAGTCGTTCAGACATACCTGACATTATTAGTTCTTCTCCGTTTGATGGTCCAATAAGATTTGCCTCCGCCAAGGGTTTTGGGATGATTCCCAAGACTTGACTCCCTCCTTCCTGTACAGCCTTTGAAACGATCCCCATAAATCCAAGATTGCCTCCGCCATATATTAAGTGCATATTCATTGTAGCGATGACTCGACCCAATTTCATTGCTGTTGTTACGTATTGTGGCTTAACACCAACACTAGTACCGCAAAATACACAGATGTTTTCAACTCGTCTTCTTGAAGTGGCTTCCATGTTTTACTCTGGATGTCTTCAAAAGTGAAATGATGAGTTGAATTTATAACACCTGAAAAGGGTGAGTAAAATAATAGCACTAGTACCTGCCAAATGACAATTATTAGTTAAACAGTAAAATAAATCGTGATAGTCAAAAAGATCTGGATCCTGTCGGAGAAAATAAAAGAAAATAACAAAACAAATCACAATTATTAGGAAAAGACAAATAGATATAATATGTACAAGAAACTTAGCGGCTTGATTGACGTCTATGCGTCAGGGACAAGCTTCCCATCCAATTTTCTTATAAATTGGAAAACAGGGTTTTTTGAGTCAGATTCCCAAGACTTAACTGTTGTCTTTCCTTTTGGAATTGTGCATATAACACACGAATTTCGTGATACACATATCCAATGGGATGCGTCTCAAAAGTTTTAGATATGTCATCCAAATACTCCTTACTCAAGTCATCCCTAATGAAATTAATCTTATCTTCGCGGTTATCAGACACAATTCCTAAAGAACGACAACGAGTATCACAAAACATACGAACACATTTATAACAAACACACATTCTTTTGGCTCTTCTCTTTTTAGCATAGGTGCTCATTCTTAAACCAGGCAGATGTGAAATAAAAGGTCAGAGGACTCACCTGCCAATCGGACCCGTGCTTCAATAATCCAACGAATATCAGTAGGAATACTTTTGATCATTAGTAATCTCATCCGTTCCAAGCGAGCTTTGTAAACTTTCATCAGAGATTTTTGAGGGAGAGAAGGAAATTACTTGTGAAGATTTGCGAGGTCTTCTTCTATCTTGAAATGACTTAACCTGTAAAAACTAAACACATAAAATGAAATCACACCAAATCACAATATATACGAAATTTGCATGGGTTGCCTCCATGCGAGCTCTAAGTTTAAAGTCGTCAGCTAGACTTGACTTCTCGAACGTTAGGTTGGATTTGAAAGTGTGACACTTTCTTTTTGTCGCTCAAATGATTCTCCCCGGTAGTGCTTGACACGCTTGTTTTTAACCTTGAATGTTTTGTTGGAGTCAGGATCATATATCTCAACGGCTTTATCTGATAAAACCTTGGTGATTAGGAATGGACCTGACCACCGTGATTTTGGCTTCCATGGGAAGAATTTCACCCTTGATTTGTTTAACAATACCTTCTGCCATGGTTCCAGTTGTATGCGCACTAACTTCTCATCATGTCTCATCTTGGCCTTTTCTTTGTACAATTTTGCATTCTCAAAAGGTTGTATGTGAAATTCCTCCAATTCGTTGAGTTGGTGGAACTGTTTCTCTTCTGTTGCTTGTAGTGTAAGAATTTGTGTCTTTAATGCACAAGACGCTTTATCTTCAGGCTCCACAGGCAGTTGACATGCTTTAAGTTTGTCAGTAGAACTTTTCCTTTCATCAGAATTCTGGATGGTACTATGTATTACATCAAGTCTGAAACATTCCTCCTTCTTTTCATCATCTGGGAAATTCATGGCCTTGAAAACATTGAATGTTACTTCTTGGTCCTGTACCCTCATGGTTAATTCTCTTTTTGTACATCAGTAATGGTTCGACCTTTAGCCAAGAACGGTCTCCCAAGAATGATTGGCACATATGCGTCTTCCTCCATATGAAGGACAATAAAATCTGCTGGGAAAATGAATTTGTCAACCTTGACCAGCACATCCTCAACTACGCCTCTTGGAAATACGAGCGTTCTATCAGTAAGTTATAGAGAGACTGAAGTGGGCATTGTTTCTCCAATCTGTAATTTCCTGAAAATAGAAAAAGACATCAAGTTAATACTTGCACCTAGATCACACAAAGCCCTACCGAAGTTATGCTCTCCTATGATGCAAGGAATGGTAAAATTGCCAGGATCTTTCAACTTTGGGGGAAGCTTCCTTTGAATGATAGCGTTGCATTCTTCTGATAATGCTACTGTCTCATAATCTCCCAATCTTCGCTTTCGTGAAAAAATGTCTTTCATGAATTTGACATAGCTGGGCATTTGTTCCAAGGCTTCTGCAAATGGGATGTTGATGTGCAGCTTTTTGAAAATCTCCAAGAATTGAGCAAACTGCTTGTCCAGTTTGTTTTTCTGAAGTCGTTGTGGAAAAGGTGGAGGTAGAGTGATTCTTTCTGGTTCTTTTTCCTCCATCTGTTGCTTTTCTTCTTTTGGAATATCTTCAATTGTTGCCTTGATTCCAACATCTTTATTGATTTCAGTACCGCTTTTTAACATGATGGCATGACATTGTTCCTTTCCCATGTTCCTTGGATTTGGCTCTGTTTTGTTAGGAAGGGTACCTGGCGGTCGGTAACTCTGAGCATTGGCCAGTTGTCCAATTTGATTCTCCAGTGCTTTGATGGAAGCAGATTGGCTTTGAAAAATAGCATCATATGATGCTTGTTGCTTTTTAACATCTCTGCAATCCATTATTTCATTTCCGGTTCTTTTTCAAACTCTTGGCTTTTGTTCTGTTGCTGAAATCCAGGTGGTGGATAGTTCTTTGGCCTTGAATTATTGCTCCATGAGAAATTTGGATGATTCCTCCACCCTGGGTTGTAGGTGTTGGAATATGAATTGTTCCACTGTCTGTTGAAATTGTTGACATAATTCACCGTCTCTTCAAGTTGGTTTGGTTCTAGAACTCCTCCATATGGTGAACTTGTGGCTCCAATGTTGCTTTGAGTGCTGAGAGTCTCCATAAATTTGCATATCTGATCCAGCTTGGCACTGACTGCTGTATTGGCTCCAACTTCATAAATTCCTGCAATTCTTTGAATCATACACCTTTCTGTTGGCCACAAGGAATTGTTGTTGGCCATTTCTTTGATTAGGTCACAGGCTTGATCTTCTCTTTTTGCCATCAAAGCTCCTCCAGCAGCAGCATCAATTGTGGTTCTCATTATTCCAGAAAGTCCATTATAGAATGTTTGGACTTGAAGCCATTTTGGAATCTCATGATGAGGATATTTCTGGAGTAAATCTTTGAATCTTTCCCAAGATTCGCAAAGGGATTATGAATCTTGTTGCACAAAGAATGTGATGTCATTCCTCAACTTTCCAGTTCTGGCTGGTGGAAAGTACTTTGCAAGAAATTTGGTGGCTAAAGTGTTCCAAGTTGTGATGGAACCTGATGGTAGTGAATGTAGCCAAGCCTTTGCTCTGTCTTTCAAGGAATATGGGAAAACACGCAGTCTCATTGCTTCTTCAGCTTCTCGGTTGTAATTGAAAGTGTCGCAAACTTCCAGGAAGTTGCTGATGTGGGTATTAGGATCTTCAGTTGCTTTTCCCTCAAACTGCACTGACTGCTGAATCATCTGAATGCATGTTTTGATGTCACCCGCATTTACTGGTAATGGAGGAATTACAATACAAGAAATGAGTCTGTCAACCACCGGAATGGTTCTGTCTCGAATGGGAATTGGTGGTGCAATGTTCAAAGGTTCAGGTTCCATGTTAATGATTGCTTCTTGGCCTTCTCGCCTTTCCCTTCTCAACTGTCTGATGGTTCTTTCAATCTCTAGGTCAAGCGGTCGGAGTTCAAAGCTTCTGGTTCGTCTCATGTAGTGTCAGAGAACCTGAAACACAATAAAATAAAAACAATAAGTAAAAAGAAAAATTAGATACAAGTAACGTATCTAACCTCAAAATTAATAGTGAAAGATAAATAAGTCCCCGGCAACGGCGCCAAAAACTTGACCGGTGCTTTCAAACGCGTATAACGCAGGCGCACGTATCGTTCAAGTAGTATAAAAAGTATCGATCCCACGAGGACTTAATACCTAATCTATTAATTTTATAAGGTCAAATGATTACTAGTATCTAACAGGTTGATTGATTGATTTGAAATGGTGATGATTCTAAATTTAAAAACAAGTAAATAAAATTGCACGAAAGTAGGTTTAAGAAAATTCAATATTAAGAAACTATCTAGGGTTGTGAATATTTTCAATATCTTTTAAAAGATGAAGTGGTTATTTCATGTTGGTGTAATATATCGGTTTACTAACCTGTAACACTAAATTATGCGAAAGCCTTTGTCGATGGTCAGGCACAAATACCCAGTATAACCCAATTGAACCATATTTTATGTCAACCAAATTACCTGGATTCATTAAGTTTAAGTTCCAATTATGGCTACCCTCGCCCGACAAGTATATGTCTATCATGTAAGGAAATCTATTAAAGAGTTATCTATCCTCAAGGAAGATCTTGGACTATTAACTTTAAGGCTGAAACCTAAAATTCCTTTGTCAAGATTATTTTAGATTTACCAGATCAATCTTATTAGTGGCCAATTAACAAGACGCATTAAGCTTAAGACTTAATAAGTAAACCTTTAAATTACCCAAACTATAAAATAACCTATTATAAATCGGTGATATTAGAAGTCATCACAACCCCAGATAACTAACTTAGTTACGACACATAACTAGGGCTATTAAAAACATAAAAGTAAAAGACAAAGTAAAATACTGAAAAGTAAAATGTTGGAAAGTAAATAAAGAAAATTACAATAAAAGAAAATAATAGAGTAAAAGGATCCATTTTTATCACTACTAATTTAGATATCTCCCTTAATATAATATATTAACTTGTGATGATTTTACCAACCAGCCATATAGGCGGTAACCTGATTAAGTCAAATTAAGTCCGACCAGCCATAAAGCCGGTATCAAAATTTATCCATGAATCTGCCATATATGCGGTAAAATATTTAATTACCAACTGACCAATCTGGCGGTATCCTTTCTTAGTCAGGTTTAAACCAGTTTAAAATGAATTACCAACCGACAAATATACGGTATCCTCATTAAGTCAAATTTTAAATAGTTAATATATTATTATTTAAGGGAGATTAATCTAAATAGCAGTAATAAAAGTTTTACCTTTCACCCTAGCAGGGGGAAGTTACCTCCTCATGTTGAATAGTAAAAATTGAAAAAGTAAATAAAGTAAATTATTATTACAGAACGTAAATAAAAATTAATTACAAAACTGAAATTAAAAGAAGAATATATATAAAACTCCATATTTACATCAGAGGATTCAGAGAAAAATGTACATCTGAAATAAGAAAAATGAGCTGAATTTATAGGTCTCAGCAGGATTTCCGCGTCGTGGTGTGAATCTCGCGTCGCGACGCGCGTGATTGACGGCGTGGAATGCAGAGAGTTCTACACGTGGCATTCAGAATAAGGAGATAAGGTGACACGTGGCAAGACGACTGGGAGCTGAAAATAATTGTGCTGACGTGGCGACATGTGGCGAAAGTGACTGTCGGCACCGTAAGACTGCGACACGTGGCAAGCTGTGATTGGCTGATGATGACATGGCGAGTTGACTCGGTCTACTGCTGATGTGGACGATGACATGGCTGACACGTGGAGGGCCACGTGGTGACACGTGGCGATGCCGATTGTCGGCACCATTGGATGATGACACGTGGCACGGCGCACGTTAGCAGATCGGATGTGATGTTGACACGTGGCACAGCGCACGTTAGCAAAGTCAAACTTCTCAGATTCTGACACGTGTCCCCGGCGCATGTTAGCATGATGCGGCGCACGTTAGGCGTCGCGACACGTAAAATTACCATTTTGCCCTTTTTATCATTTTTCACTATTTTTTTCCCAAAATCACCTCCAGAGTGTGCTGAAACTTTATTTATCTACAAAATAACACAAAACACATTAAAATATTCACAAAACTCCAAGAAACTATATAAAATATTAGGTCAAATGAGTGGGAAATAATGATGCATTTACCACTCATCAGGAGGCTATGAGTGTGATTCACCTGGAGAGAATTATTTAAAGTTAAAGAGTGTTGTGTGGAAAGAAATACTTGAAGGTACAATATTATATAAATAGAGTAATTCAGAATTGGATCGGAATCAGACCGAAACCGAACTGGAATCGATTAATATGGTATCATATTTAATTGGGTAGATTCTGGTTCCACTTAATTAGAAACTGATTTTTTTCCCGGTAGGTTTCGATTCCACGTGGAATCGGAACGGAAACCGATTTTACTCATCCCTAATAATATATACCAAATATAATATAAGACTTTTACATCAACGTATTTACAATTTATCACCCCAAAAAAAAAAAAAAAAAAAAAAAAAAAAAAAAAAAAACTATAACTCTATTAAAACCATATTGATGATGTTCAGGAAGTACCCGCAACCATTCACTACTCCTAGCTAATAGCTATATGCGTGTACAATAATAAATGGCTAAATGATAATAAATTTAGAATGCAGACTTAATATGAAATTAGTTAGTAGTTAAAAAACAAAAACAAAGTGGAATTATTGATTCTTGCCTTATTTGTATGACTTCTATAGGTGTCATAAAGATCTGGATCCGGGTCCGGAAAAATTCTGGTCCGTAAGGTTTTTTTACTGACTCGGGTCTTTATTTTAAAGATCCGGTCATAATCGGATCTAGATGATTCGGGACCCGGATACTCAGGACTCGGTAATTAAAAAAATTGAAAATATAAAAACAGAAGAATCCTAAAAACTCTAATCCATAATCTTATGTTCTCATTTCATTTGCGATTTCACACTCTCCTCTCACAGCTCCAGCCTCCAGCGCCTTCATCCCTCTCTTCTCAGACTCTCTGCCTCTCCATCTCAGTTCTCAGCTCTGACTCACATCAATCATCAACTCATCATTTGCATCAGCATCATCTGCATCAGCCATCAGGTGCGAGCGACTTCATCTTTTGTATGTTTACTCGTTTCTTATTTTTGCATGTTTTTTCTCAATTGCTGGCTTGCTGCTTCATTTTAGTTAATTTCGTAAAACGAAATTTTTTTTAGGTCCATTCTGGCTTTCTTTGAAACTGGGATGGCGTCGAATCTTCTTTGAAACTATACACTGAGTTACTGATTATGATTTTTAATTTTATTCAACGATTTTTTTTTTTTTTTGCTGCTACTTAATTCTCTTTTAGCTTCGTTCTGACTTGCTGATTATGATTCTTTTTTTAGTCACTAGCTTCATTTTCCAAATTTTATATTTTCCTAAGATTTGTGGAATTAGATTATTAATGAATTTATAGGAGAAATCACATAATTGAAGGGATTAGGAAAATGGCTACTAAAATGGTGTCAAAGTATGAGAAGTATTGGGAAGTTATTTATGAAGTAATGGCGGTAGGGAATATACTAGATCCTAGGTTTGAGAAATTAATGATTAACTTTTTTTCCCTAAGATTTATGGAAACGCATCTTCATATCATATTGATAGAGTATTTAAGATTTTCTCTGGTGCATGAATATGAGGCAAAACATGTGGTGGGTGTGGGTCAAATTGGAGGAGGTTCCTTAGGAATTGGTAGTTCTCGATCTAGTTCAACAACACAATCTACTGATTTGATGGATGAGAGTATAGATGGGGAGTGAGACTTGGTGTACATATAGTGTCATTAAACAAGAAATCAACATGCAACAAACAAATCAAACCAGAAAATAGATCTAATATGCATAAACCCTAGAAAACCTTAAAACTTGAGAATAAAAAAAACCTGATGAAAACTTTGATCCGAGTCGAGATAAATCTTTGTCCTTAAGAACTTATCAGCCCCGTCTCGGTGCTCTACGGATTTGTGGCTAATGTTCTCCCAGGATAACCCGGATTCCTCTTGTTCAAGGGGCACACCTTAACAAGATCTTGAACTTGTAATATGGTGGAACTCTCTCAGACTCAGACTCAATATGAGACTCTATTCTTTTTGGATGAAATTCAGATTTCTTTCTTGTGTGTAAAAAGGAACATAAAGCTTCCTTTTATAAGCATGGAAGGGTGTCTCAAAGGCACCCTTAGGGTTGGGGTGCAACCCTCCAAAAGGTTATATCCCCCTATGCACCCCTTGGAGCATATGATCATTTTACTCACAATTGGAAGACATGTCCCCATGGGGTACCATCCAATGGACATGTCTCTCCTCCATCCAAACAATTATATTTGAAGATTTGAAGAATTTTCAACAATCCCCCACAATTCTTCAAATATTCATGCAGACACTTGAGATAGTTTCCGTGAACTAAAGCTGCATCGAAATAGGTAGCTTTCGCCTTGAACCTTTCCTAGTGAATGACAATCTGATTTACTTGGCAAACCAGTGACCCATAGTCTTGAACTGTTCTGTAGTTGGTGTAAACCAAGACAACTGCCAACACACAGCTTTACTTCGACCATTTCCCGTTCTACGGTTGTGTTCATTTCAGCCCTGAACAGCGATCCCGGATTCATCAAGTACTTTAGGGTAACCCGCCTTTAAAAGTTCCCTTGGAAGCGGCCTCACTTCTTACTTGAAATATGTGATCTACTATGAAGAGGTAATATGTTTTTACCCCCATTAGGACTCATCTCCTAATATAGTGATCATTAAAAGCCTTAGTTTATCCTAACCATGATAGACAGCACTCAGCGTCATTATCAGAATGGGAAAGAATACAAAACTCCTCAGTGCTTGTTTTGAATTGCACAAAGTTACGGTTGTCCCTTTTGAACCTAGATCTTGGGATCTCCAGTTAGCTAGGTTGGGTTTCCACAGTGACAATTCTTAGATTATAGGCTTCAAGCCCATTCCCCTCGATGACTTCTCAACTTGCTCTCGAGGTAAACCTTTAGTTAGTGGATCCGCTAGGTTTCCTTCGACTCAACATAATCGATCGATATTATGCCACTTGAGAGCAGTTGACCTATGGTATTATGTCTCCGACGTATATGTCAAGACTTACCATTATACATTGTATTTTGGGCTTTCCCAATGGCCGATTGGCTGTCACAATGTATGCTCATCGCTGGCATCGGTTTGGGCCAACTAGGAATATCCTTCAGGAAGTTTCAAAGCCATTCCGCTTCTTCCGCTATTTTGTCTAACACTATGAACTCTGATTCCATAGTAGACCAGACAAAACATGTTTGCCTCGAGGATTTCCATGACACGGCTGCATTACCAAGTGTGAAAATAAATCCACTCGTAGATTTGGAATCCACTATATCAGATATCCAGTTAGCATCGATGTATCCCTCTAGAACAACAGGATATCTCTCGTAATGTAGCCCATATTTTGAAATTTCTCATACCTCAAAACTCTTATTATGGCTTTCCAGTGGTTATGTCATGGATTGCTAGTATATCTGCTAAGCATGTTCACAGCTTGAGCAATATCAGTTCGTGTGCAACTCGTGAGATACATCAGACTTCCGATGATCCTCGAATACTCTAATTGCGATACGCTTGAGCCAGTACTCTTTGATAGATAAAGAGTTAGGTTAGCTACTCCCAAATCTTTCATATCAAATTTCCTGGATAACACTTTCTTGGTAGACTGAATCAACTCATGATTGTTACCAATTATCAGCATATCATCTACATAGAGACATACAATGACATATCCTTTTGAGTTGATTTGGTGTACACACACTTATCACACTCATGGTTTGAAACCCACTTGACAACATCTCTTTGTCAAATTTCTCATGCCATTATTTAGGTGTTTGTTTTAATCCGTATAAGGATTTTACAAGTTTGCACACCTTCTGTTCTTATCCAGGAACATTAAACCCTTCTGGTTGTTCCATGTAAATCTCTTCATCCAATTCACCACTCAAGAATGACGTCTTTATATCCTTTTGATGTATTTCAAGACCAAATATAGCTGTTATGGCTATGAGCATTCTTATCGATGTGATGCGAATCACTGGTGAATAGGTGTCAAAGTAAACAATGCCTTCTTTTTGTCTATAACCTTTTATGACAAGCCTTGCCTTGTACTTAACTATTGATCCATCCATTTTCATCTTCCTTTTGAATATCCATTTGTAGCCCAGTGGCTTACAACCTGGAGGAAGATCACCAACTCTCAAGTATGGTTCTGTAGGATTGAATCAATCTCACTGTTAATAACCTCTTTCCACAGAGGTGCCTCCGTAGAAGACATAGCTTCTTTATAGCTTTGAGGCTCATTTTCTAACAAATATGTCAGAAAATCGGATCTGACTCTTGGTCAACCTGATCACTGTCCTTGACAGTATCAACAGATCTTTTGAGAGACTTATTCTTTGTCTTTCCTTACAAGGAAATGTCTCTTCAAAAAATTGCATTCATTGACTCAATCATCACATTTGGATTGATGTCAGGAATCTCATACTTGTGTACCAAGAATCGATACGCACTACTGTTGCAAGCATATCCGATGAATATACAGTCAAAAGTTTTGGGTCATATTCCACCTTCTTAGGTTTAGGAACCATCACATTGGCGATTGGCAAGATACCCCCACATTTTCATATATTTGTAGAAAGGTACATAACCTTTCCACAACTCATATGGTGTCTTGTCCAATTTCCTGTGAGGAAGCTTGTTCAGAACGTAGTTCACGGAAAGTATGGCTTTCCCCCCACAAGTTCTGAGGTAAACCAGAACTAGTCAACATGGCATTCATCATCTTTCAACGTTCGGTTTTTGCACTCAACAATCCCGTTTGTTGAGGAGAATAAGGAGCAGGGGTTTCGTGAATAATTCCAGCACAAAATAATATTCACCGAATGTGAAACATATTCACCACCTCTATCACTCCTGATTCTTTTGATTTCATTGCCAAGTTGATTTGTAACTTCGTTCTCAGTGAATAAAGCTCTCAATATCTTCAGCTTTGCTCCTCAGCAAATACGCCTAACAAAATCTTATGCTTTCATCGATAAAAGTGACAAAGTACTTTTTACCGCCTCTTGTTTGCATAATATTCATGTCACACACGTCAGTGTGTACAAGTTCCAAGGGTTCAGAACTTCATTTTATGATGCTCTATGTATTTTTGCTTCAACACATGTCTCTCACTTATGTTGGCTATCAATGCAAATTTAGGTATAAGGTCCATGTTAATTAATGTACGCATTGTATCATAATTAACATGTCATAACCTCTCATGCCATACATTTTGTGACTCAATAATATAAGCAAAGTTTCAGCTTTATTAATAGCACAATTGACAGTCATTGAAAAGGCCCTCAGCGAGAGGTATCATTTCCTACATAGACATCATTTTTGGTCAATACAATCTTGTCAGAAACAAATACAAACCCGAGATCGAGTTCTTCTGAATATCTGGAACATGCAAACATTCTTGTATGTAAGCTCTGTTCCGGATATCATTTTCAGAACCACTGTGTCTTGTCCAACCACTCTAGAGGTAGACGAGTTTCTCATTGTCAGATGATCGCCGCCATCGACCTTCTGATACGATGAAAGCATCTTGCTATCAGCACAGATATGACGAGTAGTACCCCAGTGTCTACCCATCATTCTCTTGGATTCCCAACCAAGTTGGCTTCAGTTACCACTGCTGAGAGGTTCATTTCTGAAATCTCATCAGTTAACTACTCATCTTCAGCGACATAGGCCTCATTTTCTTGCCCTTGTCCTGAGACTTCTTGTTTCTGCAGTCCTTTGTCATATGACCGCTCTTTTCACAGTTGTAGCACTTCCCCTTGAACTTCTTGTTCGCTTGGGAAGAATCAGCTCCACTGTTTCTTTTCTTGCTACCCTTTACACCCTCAATGATGTTGGCCTTAGACTCATAGTCTTGTAGCTGGCCTTCTCGGACATCATGTTGTCCTGTTCGATTCGCAATCGAACTCCAAGGTCTTCAAGGCTCATCTGCTTTTTTTGTGTTTCAGATAGCTCATGAAGTCCTTCCATGATGGAGGCAACTTTTCAATTTGTGGTAACTTGAAACGTCTCACAGAGTTTCATTCATTCATTCAGTATTTCATGAATGATTAAATGCAGTTCACCCAACTGAGACATCACTGTCCTTGAATCTACCATCATAGTCCAGGAACCTACCCACGACAAATTTCTTTTGTCCAGCATCCTCGATTTTGTATTTCTTCTCGAGAGATTCCCAGAGAATCTTCACAGAAGACATGCCTGGTACACATTGTACAGGGTATTGTCAAGTCCACCCAAAAGGTAGATCTTGCATAGGAAGTCGCCAGACACCATGTCTCTTCTCGCAGTTTCTTGGCTGTTTCCGATTCACCCTCCACATAATCTGGAGAATCTTTGAGGAACTTAACCAACTGCAAAGTTGTCAGGTAGAACAACATTTTGCTCTGCCACTGTTTGAAGTTTGCCCCACCAAACTTCTCCGGTTTTTCTCCATGAGAGACCGGTACTGTGATGTTTCCGCTAACCATATGTAATTGGAAACAAACAGGAGTTCAATAAGTCTACAAAAGACAAATTGTACAACGACCAACAAATGATCTTGTCTCAAGTGATATACCAATATCCACTTGTTGTTCTATTGGACAGTAGTACCAATAAACACAAGTCCTTGAATTTCCAACCAAGATTTCTTATGAAAAGTAAATAAGGAATATTCCCAGAGGACGAGGGGGGTCCGGAGTAACCACTTTGGCTCTTATCGCCTTTTTGACAGAATATCAATTTCTAAATAGAACCTCTTAGCAATTCAAACTCAGTATTTCACTTTTTCAATGTCACAAAACAGTATACGATAAGTGTAAATATATGTGTATGTGTCAAACAAGATTGGATGAAATTACTTGTGTAAAATTACACTTTAAATTCTCAACCAAGTATGCAACACATAAATAAGTTTCAACTTTATCACTCAGTGTATGCTTGTGATAATTGAACACCCTAATAATAACTTAAATCTATACTACCAATATTTAATGTGTTTCAGTATATGATTTACTAAGTTAATATTAAATTAATCTAAGTCTTTGCAGTTTATAACAATTTCAGGACATATTCATTAGTGTCACGTTCGTATCTACGTTCGAACGAGACTGTCCAGTGTGTATATGTTCGTGTTGCGTTCGAGAACGCGTTCGAATGAAGTGTTTCAGAGAGTTCACGTTCTTGTAGCGTTCGAGAACGCGTTCGAACGGAATAATTTCAGAGAGTTCACGTTCGTATAGCATCTGAGAACGTGTTCGAATGGAATGATTCCAGAGAGTTTGCGTTCGAGTTGCGTTTAGGACGCGTTCGAACGTTTTAGGCAGAAGGCTTGCGTTCGAGTTGCGTTTGAATACGCGTTCGAACGTTCTTATGAATTTTCAGATTTTTGCCTTCGCGTGCGTCGGGCGTTCGAACGCCCTACGGGTTTTTCATGCACAGTCTGTATTTTTCCAGAAAATTTTCTTAACTAAGCATGCGATTTACTATTTAACAACACTAGTTGATAAGTTCTTAAGATTGGTGTACATATAGTGTCATTAAACAAGAAATCAACATGCAACAAACAAGTCAAACCAGAAAATAGATCTAATATGCATAAACCCTAGAAAACCTTAAAACTTGAGAATAAGAAAAATCTGATGAAAACTTTGATCCGAGTCGAGATAAATCTATGTCCTTAAGAACTTATCAGTCCCGTCTCGGTGCTCTACGGATTTGTGGCTAATGTTCATTCATGAATAAACACTTAAAAAAATTTTATTAAAAATTATTGTTCTAGATATTTTACTAGGAAAAACACTATTTAAAAAGGCCCAAAATAAGAAATCGTCTGGATATACGAGGTGGGTTTAAGAAACAGTAATGGTCTAATGGTTAGCTTTGCAGAGGAGCACTGAACACGGCGTCAGAGATATACGGCGTTTTGGTTTTGTCCACTTCCCACTTCAAGTGATTTGTACAGTTGATAATTAATTTTATTGTCAGGGAGGCAGAAACAGGCAGGCATTTGCTGTCGCAAAGATATAGCAGTGGGCGCAGTTGTTGTAGTTCAAGAAACCAACAACGTTAGTCTTCTTAGTCAATGCTCTCTGTATCTTAAATAGTAAAATAATTTTGTTAAAAATAGATGGGCCGAGTCCAAATCTTTTGTCTTATTAATTATATTTCACTTCATATCAATTAAATTTAGATAATTAATATTTCTCATTAAATGAGATAATTTTGATTTTAACACTCACCAATTAAATTTAATGAGAGATATTAATTATCTAAATTTAATTAATAAAGCATAAAATAAAACATAATTGATGAGACAGAAGATTTGGACCCGATGGCTGGTGATGTGAATTGCCCCATGAAAAAGTCAAAATAACGAATGGCCACAGGCTTTATTACTGTGCATTAAATTGGTGAAAGGAGACTATTGAAAAGCCGAACAAGTGGGTCTGATTCCAACATCTTCTTTGAGATTTTGCAAAACAGAGCCTTTGTATGGCAAGTGGGTCAAGATATGAACATCGTTCAAACAAAATTATTTTCTAGGGATAATAAAAAGTTTCAAAATTTTTATTAATTACATACTAATATAATTGAAAAAGATTAAAAAAAATCTAAATTTCCGGATTGTGATATTTTCATAATCGATCCGTGCCAGTAAATCTCGATCAGAAATTTTATTTGAAAATATATCACTCGCTGTAACTGTGTAACTACTGTATATTTTCGGGTCTTTGTCTAATATACACATCACTAAATCTCACTTGGTTTCAATTTAAACTAAATTAGATCGAATATGTATATAAGAGACAAAATGTATTCCAATTACATATGTAATATTATGAAAAACGTTATTGCTCGTATTCATGAATAAGTCGTAAATACGATATAGATTTGTGCTCAGAGCACCAACCCCTATACTATTCTCAGGAATTAGACAATTTCCTTTTCTTTTTTACTATCTCAATGGGTGTTCTTTGATAGGTAATTCATCATTCACCTGAGCATCATTTTAAACATATAAATATATGATTTCGAAATACTCACGGAGGAGAATCCGAACTCACTTTCATTAAATGGGTCTCACTCAAAATAATACTTCAAAATAACAAATCATGTTGTTTTTCTAACACGCCATTTCCAATATATTTAGACTTAAGATTAGATATAGCAATTTTTTACCGCTCTATCTCATTGCAATGGGATCTCGTCTTATTCAAAACGGGATTTGGAACATATTTTTATGCATCGTTTTGAAAACAAGAGGAGATGAGAGAAAAAAATATTACAAGCTTTATAACGGGATAGAATTTTAGCCGGATGGAATGAAATTTTAATGGGATGAATTGTATATATAGAATATGACTAGAATTGATAAATTCCGACCCGACCCGACCCGACTCATTCCGTTACATTGTAATCCCTACTTGAGATAAGTGGCTATATTAAAATAATATTATCAAAGGATCCCACTTGATCAATCCCCGTGGGACCACCGTAGTTAAGTTTTTAAGGATTCAAAATTTCTGGTCTCTTTTGCGGTTTTGCCTTTTGTCTAGTTATATTATATCATCCAATAAACAAAGCCCATTTGGGGAGCTTCAATATTCTATTATTTTAACAATCAAACTCTCTAAGAGCTTCAAGAAACGTGACTATTCATCATGTATTATTTTAAAAACGTAAAAATAGTTTTGTCATTGACAGAAATGACAGTTGGTCATGACATTCAATCTTGGTTGTTGGATAGATTTAACATGACACTAGTATAACCAAACATAAGAACATGGAATTGTACTCCAATGCACTTATAACACCACTTTAATTGTTTGTCGAGTAAAATATCACACATCAGTTTAGATAAAATTAATAACCTTGAAGTATAAATATTAGATAATATTGAACTCGAATTAGTTTTTTAATTGAATTAGATTTAATAGATTTCTACATGATATTGGAACTAATCTCTTCTACGAGTGGACATATATTACCTATATTGTCGAGAGAATTCTACCATTGGTAGATTTCTTTTCTACGCAGCCCAATGTCAATTAATTTTAAAAAACCGTAAACAGTGCAGGTTTTTTTATTTGCATAAATTTTGATACAATAATCCATGTTATTTTTTATTAATTATTATAGAGGACCCCAAATAAAATTCATCATTTTGATTAGCTGATGTTATTGACCAAAACAAGAGTAATAAGTAGCAAAACAAATTTAAAACGAAAAGACTACAGGCAAGAATTTACACAAGAACTTGTTAAATTGTTATATATCCAAAAATTGACTAAGAAAATATTTTAACACTTAGGAGAGAAGAGAGATTTGAGCAAAATGAAATCACTGTGAATGCAATGCCAAAGGAGGATGATGGTCTTGAAAGTAATCGTCGACGTCCCATTCCCAAATGCATGAACTGAAATCTCCTTCTAAACTTACAGAAATGTCATCCAAATTTTCTTTCAAAACGGGCACACTCATCTCATCATCAAAAAATATTCGACCCGGAGAATCCACCTGAAACTGGAAACAATCCTGAGCCGGATTCCAGTCATGATTAAAGTCTGTTTTTTTAATGAGGTCAGCTTCTTCGCTAGCCTGGAATCTGAGAACAGACGTTGGCGAACAAACTGTTTGAGTCTGAGTCTGAGACTGTGACTGTGACTCTTTTTCGGCAAAATCAAAATTTTTTTCCGGGGGCTTCAAGAAATTGGTTTGAGCAAGGGGGCCTTTAATACGAATAGCAGCTTGATCATAAACCAAAGCAGCTTCTTCAGCGGTTTCATAAGTCCCAAGCCAGACTCTGGTTCGCTGAAACGGGTCTCTGATCTCGGCAGCCCATTTGCCCCACGGCCGCATCCTTACGCCTCGATATTTGTTATCATATGATCTCCTTTTCAACTGATTGCTACCTTCTCTTATTCTCCGTATGCTGTTTTTGTTATTGTCGTTTTGATTACAGTCTGACAACAACAACTCACATTTTCACTTTCCAGAATTCTTATTTCGTGAATCTGCTTCTTCATCACCCTCTCTGACTCTTCATTTTCATCGCTTGATGAGTCTGTGGCATCACCGTCCATCACCGAAACACGGATAATTTTTGTTCCTAAACATGATGTTTTAACAAGTTTTGTAATTGTGTTTCGGTGTTCTGTGTATTTGGGTCTCGATGAAACTGACGGATTCATTTTTAAAACATAAATAAAAAGAAGAAAAAAATAAAGAGGGAGAGAGAGAGAGAGAGAGAGAATACTTTCACTACAAAGGAAGAGTCAAAAGGCCAAGAATCAGAGTTTTATAGAGGAATCCTAAATAGCTAGATTTTCTTTTTTATTTTTTAAATTTAAAATTGAATTAGTTTGAAATTTAATTGGTGATTAAACTGTTTTTAAATAAAAAAGATTTATCAAAAGTAAATAAAAGAAGTAAATCTTTTACAGCCGGAGATTCCGGTGCCCACCGGACATCCCAAACGACTCGCCGCATCAAAGATTTATAACTCTTTGATTCTTGACACGTGGCTACACATCCCAATAAAACTGGTTAGTCATCGGCCAACGCAGATAATGCTTCACAGCTTGAATCGCATTGGATACTTCTTGTGGGTCCCACACTCTAATTAGTTTCCTGTTCGTCTGTCATTAAAGATTCATGTGACAGCCGGGGAGATTTGAGTTTTCCTCGGGTCACGTGAGCAGGAGTGAAGGGGCCCTTATAATCATTCAGTCACCCACACGTCTGTCCTTTGACTGTCAGAAGATCAACCTCAAAATATTTTAAAATAAGATATTAAATTTAATCTATCAATTATATTTGCTTAGTGACCAAGCATTTACCTCTTCACTTACCTAATTAATTAATTATATTTTTTAAAATTGGAAAAAAACAACTCACGTTGACTTAAAATTCTCGATTGATACTTGCACTCCAAATAACAAAGGTGACATATGTTTTAGCAGTAAAAAAACTCCACGGTTCGTTTTGCATTTATAAATTAAAAAAAAAATCAAATTTTCTTTATAACAATCACTAATTTTCTGATAAACTTGAATTAGTAACACATGCTTGTTCCCCAAGTTTCTTGTTTTTCATTTTTTGGTAAAAAATTGAAATAAATTGAATTAATTTGGTAGACTCGGTACTTACCAAGAATTCATTTTTTTTTTAAATTTTAAAAACAAAAGATTTATTTTGTTGTAATGACAAAACTATGAAGATGGGGCCCAGAAGTACATAACAAGAACTGTACACCAGCTTGGGGACCAAGCAAGTGCAAGACATTGGTTCAAAAATATAATTCACTGAATAAGACTTTTATCATTTTGTTCATTTACTTCACGCGATCCTTGCCCTTTGCTTTATTTTATTTTATTTTATTTTATACCGGATCTGAGATATTTAACGCACTTATAAAAGAATAAACAAAGAGAATTTAACGTGGTTCGGTGGATTGAATTCAACCTACATCCACGGGTATAAAATGGGTGAGATATTTTATTACTGAAACATGCTCAGCCGATCTGTTTTGTGATCGGTCAATGTAAAAACCGAGCAGTTAGGGTTTACAGGATAGTTCTATTCCTTCTTTTGTAATCTCGTTTTTTGGTAATCAACTAGCTAACCCTTACAAATGTGTTTCCCCCTCCTATTTATACTAGTAAGGAGGCGGTGTTGTTCCCCCATCTAGATGATGTCACCCATGTGGGCTCATTAATGGAATTTTTTCCCCAAGGCCACTTGGCCGAAAATATCTTACTTTTTTTTATTACTGTGTCCCATCACCTTATCTTGTATTCTGCACTTGTAAGGATGATGTCCCATCATCTTATCCTGTAAAAATGAGGAGGTGGAAAATATCTCATCATCAGACCGGTCTTCATGAGGTCGGTCACAATGGTCCTCTGAACTGAGGATGATGTTGTCGATCCGATCATGTTTAACCATCCGTTCTGAAGTGGTCGATCAAGGGTTACCAGGTGCTCAGCCGTTACTGTTGGCACATGTCATTTCATTTGGTCGGTAATACCATATGAAAAGTCAACCTTTGTGGAAGCTGGTCTTTTATGCAGAGGAAAATATCCCTTCTACCATTGCCGTACTGTTCAAATATCTTGGTCCCAACGGTCTCTTGTAGTAATCCCCGTTCATGCAGAGATTTTATCTCTATTTGAACGAAAATATTAATACCCGTATCGGACTTATCCAATCCATAAATATAAAAAATTATTTCGTTATCTGCCCCTAATATATCGGGCCCATCATGCCCCATCCCCACGAGAATTTTTCCATTCCTTGTACTTGTAACTAGTGGATTTATATTAAGAGTAAATGTTTCAACTATACTCACATAAAATTTTAAAATATGAGGATATTTCAAGACAAATTTTTATATAAATCTAAGCATCAAAATCTACTCTTTTATTTAAGTAAATACAATGTTAAATTATACAATAGTAACTAGACTCTTAGTCGTAAAGTATTTATAAATTGTAACCATTTTTAAAAAAATAAATAAACAGAACATTTTTTTCCTTTTATATATTAAAATAAACAGGAAATATATATTTTTTCTTAAATTTATTGAAACAAGCTCAAAACAATAAATCCTTTTATGTAATATCACTTCCTGTGATGTGACAATGTTACTTTCTGAGAGAGACATGATATATCTTAATTTGAGGCTTCGGTAAGTTTCGGCTGAGACCCGCAGTTGGATCCCCCAGATTGTTCAAAGTCTAAAAATTATAGTCTTGTCATTGTTGTCAAAGCTTCTTGTCATTTGGCCTTCAATTTTTGGCAGCTCTACTCTAAACACCAATAAATAAATAAATAAATAAATAAAAACAAAAT
>SKCR01017655.1:0-95594 GCA_019454045.1 Zanthoxylum bungeanum
GGAGGCTTTCGATGTGTTTTCTTTTCAATACTACTGAGATGGAAATAGTGATATCTTGTCCTCTGTCCATTGAACTGAAGACACTGCTGGACGTTCTCTGGACATGGAGGTAGGATCCCACCATTGGAAGAGCATGTTTATATTCTGTATTTTAGCTCGATATCTCTTGGCGAGTAAAGATGGTGAGAGAGGCGATTACTGGATGCTTCATATTATCCAGGGTATCTGATGTGGCTAGGACCCTACCATTGTCATCTTGGCCGAGACATTTCATGGTTTAGACCAAATCAGACACAATACCACCCATCGGTTCGTAAAAAGTCCTCTACTTTTATAGGTATGCCGTCAATTTTTCCTATGTTGTCCTTATATTTTTAACCCTTGCGGGTTATTTTATTTTTTTCCTGAGTCGTCCTTTCGGGTTTTCGACTCATCGAGCTAACACACATTTTTTTAGGAGTGGTTGCAAGAGAAGGTAAGGCTTATCATTCCTTCGTCGTCTTCCATTTTCGCCTCCTATGGACTCAGACATAATTTAGCTCATGCTATGATGGAGAAGAATCTATCTTTTGATTCATGGAAGGATTGGCTGCAACAATTGTCCAGTGCAGGATTTTACGGATATGCCCTTGATGGTGTCTCTGCCATGTTACCATTGATTTCTTCGAGCATTATGTGCCTCTCATAGGCTTCCACGCCAGTTCTTTTTATATTCTTGCTAGGCTTCACCGGCACTGCGGGTGCTCTCCGTACCTTATTTTTGATAGGCGTACTTTCCAAGACGGTCATATGTCTCATCGTTTCTTGGACTATTTTCTTGAAAAGTGGATTCGGTGTCATGTTTGGACTATTATCACCGAGAGTCTGCCCATCCACCAAACGACTGTGGGTCCCCACTACGTGTGCAAATACACTTATGCGTGTTTGCTTTGAGTTTTCTCATTTGGCTATGATTGTGCATTTATGAGCACTTTTTGAACTTTGTTTTGATAAAATTTTAGCATTTTTCCTCGCTATGTGTGCGAATACACTTATTATTTTATTATGAAGGTAAGGGTGGCAACGGGCCGGGCCAGGCCCGGGCTTTGAAAAGCCCGGCCCGAGACCGACCAAAAAACATTTGGTTCGGGCTCGTGTTGGGAAGCGGCCGCGAGTGCGCAGCGAAAAAATAATAATTATGATGCCGCTTTCCCTTTGCCTAAGACCCATTCGTTTTGATTGTTCTACAAGCCTAGACATGTTACTATATATTCTAAGCATAAAACTCATAAAACATGCAAAGAACATAAACCTAAACATGCTAACTATCATAAGAACTCTAATAAAAATAAAGAAAGAAGAAGACTTACTTGAACCGTAGACTCATCCAGTCCTCCCTCCAATCTACAAGCTTTTCTCGAACTCAGCAAGCTCATTCACATTCCAAAGAGCCACCCAAGTGTGTGGCCTCCAAAAATGCACACACCAAAGCCAAAACTCAACGGCAAGACTACGCCTTGAGTGCACGAGTATTTTTCCCTTGGTGCTAGCCTAGGCAAATACCTCAAAACTTTTAACTCGAGGTTCCTCTAGTAAATTAGACTTAAGGATCCTCAAAATTAGTGGCTTACTCTTAAACTTTAGAGTTGCTCACTTATATAAACCCAAGATATGAAAGGTTTGGTGCAAAAATTTGTGAAGAATTCTTTGGGTTTATATATAGTGCTCCAAAGACAACAAAATTAATTAAGAATCCGATGTGGGATAAAAGCCGATTTAATCTTAGCCATTGGATCTTAATTTAGTGGTTTAATGAGATTATAAAACCCTAATAAGAGTTTGGGCCGAATTGGAATTCAAAACAAATAACAAATTTTTTTTTTTTCTATTCATGTGTTACTATTCACGCATTACTATTCACATGAATAGTAATTTTTTTTAAATCTATTTATTCCAATTCCCAAAGTGCCCCTATCGTCATTCACCAATCCCTAAGCCACTATGGAACCTCATAAATGATTTGTTCAATAATTAAACACATTGAGCCATTTATATATATTGTGCACTGTTAACCATTGATTTCGACTTTGTTGTGTGTGACCTTTTGGGTTCCCCTCAAGTTGGACATGAAATGAATCGTGATAATTTAATCGAACATAAATTATCCTCCGATCAGATGGTCGTTCGATTTCAATGACCAAGGTTGACATCTAGCAACATGCCAAGACCTCCAAATGAGAATGAAAGATATATATATATATACCCATTCTGTATGCGATTTATATATGATACGGTCTATCGACTCACTGTATCCCCACCTATTGACCTAGGGTACTGAAAGTGTCTACCTATATGGTCAAAGGTATGTTGTTGATAGTGTCATGAATTGTGCTAACCCAAGAATCTCACATGATTCTTCCGCTGTGGCCACAGTCTCAAGCACTGATAACATATATCAACCCACGAACTGGAAAACTACTATTATAAGAAAATTTTATCCGAGAGAGTGGCGATTCTATGTTGTATCTTTACAAACTTCATACGTTTCAACAAATGACCCAATCATACCCTTATGATCAGATCTTTTGAACCGGGGAAGGAGAATGTCAAAGTTATTTGATCCACACATAAGATTGTAAAGACCTCAAGTCTAAGGACTAGTCATATAATCAATACATGAAAGTTCTCACAGACACATGTGATAAACACTCCATATGAAAACTTTCGGCGGTCAGTTCGATGGACACGAGCAACTCATGCACCCATGTGATACACCAAGCGGACGGATCTCAGCTAGTAGCCTATGAGATCGGCTACCCCACTTAAGGGCGGATCATATCATCATGCTAGCCTCTCCGCTTTGTGAACGTCCAGATTATTCATAAAACTATGACTATGAACATTTAAGAGTAATGATTCTCATAAGGCGTGGAAGCCATCGTCTTATTACTCCAATGGCTTTATTACAGTGTTGATGATTCATATAAGTTATGTAAGACACGTATAATAAAGATTGCCATTTTATTAATTAATGAAAATATTACAAATACATGTACATATAGCCAATCCACAAGTTGGGTATAAGGCATATCCCTAACAATCTCCCACTTGCACTATAGCCAACTAGTATGAATCTGGACACCATAATCTCGGGTGTGTCTATCATGCTTTTGTTGAGTCAGCCCTTTAGTCAGAGAATCTGCAAGATTATCTTATGTGGGTATTTTCTCTCAACAATCTCCCTGATGAGATGAAATCGCCTGACTACATGCTTGGATTTCTGGTGGGACCTTGGTTAATTTGATTGAGCAACGGCGCCCATGTTGTCATAGTACATCGTGACGCCATTCTTTATCGCGGGAAGCACTTCCAGCTCCATGATGAACTTCTTTATCCAGACTACTTCTTTAGTTGCCTCAGATGCTGCAATATACTCGGCTTCAGTGGTGGAGTCCGCTGTAGTTGACTGGTTTGAGCTTTTTCAACTGACAGCACCGCCATTCAAAGTAAATAGATATCCTATTTGCGATCTGCTGTCATCCCTATCGGTCTGAAAGCTCGCATCACAGTAACCAATGACTTTCATCTCAGAACAATCTACGTATGTCATAAACACATCCTTAGTTCTTCTCAGATACTTGAGGATTGTTTTGACAGCTGCCCAGTGTTGCTCACCAAGATTTGCCTGATACATGCTCGTTATGCTAAGAGCATAAGAGACATCAGGTCTTGTACATAGCTTGGTGTACATGATCGATCCTATTGCTGAAGCATAGGGGTTTCCTACACATACGCTCTCTATCTGAAGGAGTATGTGGACATTGCTCCTTAGATAATTTGATTCCATGACAAGTAGGTAAATTACCTCTTTTGGAATCTTCCATTTTGAATCTTTTCAAAACCTTATCTATGTACGTAGATTGAGAAAGTGCTAACAACCTCTTAGATCTATTACGGTAGATCTTAATGCCGAGGATGTAGGCTGCTTCTCCCAAATATTTCATGGAGAAATTTTGAGATAACCATTGCTTGGTGGCTTGCATCATGGGAATATCATTCCCGATGATTAATATGTCATCGACATATAATACAAGAAATACAACAACACTCCCACTATTTTTCCTGTAAACACAAGGCTCATCTACATTTTTGATGAAGTCAAATTCTTTGATTGTCTCATCAAATCGTATATTCCAACTTCTGGAGGCTTACTTGAGTCCATAAATGGATCGTTTAAGTTTGCATACTTTATTATGATCATCCTTAGATGCAAACCCCTCAGGTTGTGTCATATAGACTTCCTCTACGAGGTTCCCATTAAGGAAAGCTGTTTTGACATCCATCTGCCAAATCTCATAATCAAAGTGTGCAGCTAGTGCTAGTAAAATTTGAATGACTTTATCATTGCAACAGGCGAGAAGGTTTCCTCATAGTCAATTCCTTGGATTTGTCTATAACCTTTCGCCACCAACCTAGCCTTATTGGTTTGGATGTTGCCTTCTGCATCAGTTTTACGCTTGTAAATCCACTTGCAGCCTATGGGTTTTATCCCTTCAGGTGCATCTACCAAGACCCAGACTTGATTCTGATACATAGAGTCTATTTCGGATTTCATGGCCTCAAGCCATTTGACTGAATCACTGTCACGCATTACTTCGTCATAACTGGTGGGATCATCATTATCAATGACCTGATCATGTTCCTCATCAATATGGAAACCATATCTTTCAGGCTCATGTCTTTCCCTACCAGACCTTCTAAGTTCATAACCTTGTGGTTGTTCCGTCGCTGCCCTTTTGAGAGGCATGAGGTTTAGTTCTATGTTAGTTTGTTCTTCTCGTACCTCATCGAGGTCAAGTCTACTCCCACTATATTTCTTGAGAAGGAATTCATTCTCTAGAAATTTAGCATTTCGTTAGACAAATATTATTTGTTCATTTGGGACGTAGAACACGTATGCTCTTGAGTTCAAGGCATATCCTACAAACTTATATTTAACTGCCCTATCATCCAATTTGTTAGTTTGTGTGAGCTTAACATATGCGTCACATCCCCAAACTCTTAGATAACTAAGACTAGGACGTTCCCAGACCATAACTCATATGGTGTTTGTCTAACAGTCTTGGAAGGAACTTGGTTTAGTAGTAGTGTTGCAGTTTCTAAAGCAAGACCCCAAAATGAAAGAGGTAGATCCGTGCCTGGCATCATTGATCAGACCATATCTAATAATGTCCAATTTCTCCTTTCGGAGACCCCATTATGCTGTGGAGTTCCTGGAGGAGTCCACTGGGAAACAATGTCATTTTCTCTAAAGTAATCTTGAAATTCTTGCTTAAGTACCCTCGGTCAGACCTTAGTGACTTAATACTTTTATTAAGCTGGTTTTCTACTTCAGCTTTGAAGTCTTTAAATTTCTCAAAGGCTTCAAATTTGTACCGCATAAGGTACACATACCCATATCGCGAGTGATCATCGATAAAGGTAATGAAGTATGAGAATCCACCTCTAGTGGTGACTGATATTGGTCCGCATACATCAGAGTGTATGAGTTCTAATGTCTCTGATACACGCTGTCACTTACCTTTGAAAGGTAATTTGGTCATTTTACCAAGTAAACAAAACTCACAAGTTCCATAAGGTTCATATTTGAAGGGTCTGGAATACCCATTCTTATGTAGCTTAGTTAATCTTGTTTCATTGATATGACCTAAGTGACTGTGCCATAGAAATGATTCATTGAGATTATTCGAGTTAAAGTTGTATATATTAGAAGTTGAACATTTTTTATTAGTTTGTAAGACATAGATTCCATTATTCAAAATACCATCTCCATATTTTATTTCTTTGAAATAAATAGAACATTCATTACAACTTATTAGGCATAAAAAGACTTTATTACATAAAGAAGAAATTGAAATGATGTTCTTTACTAGAGAAGGTACATAAACACAATCTTCTAAGTCTAAAACTAAACCATTCGGCAAAACTAATGAATAAGTCCCCATGCACAATGCATACATTTTTGCTCCATTACCCATGCGTAAGTCAACCTCCCCATGACGGAGTCTCCTACTGTTTCTCAGGCCATGCACATTGTTACACAAGTGAGTCCCATAACCGGTGTCAAACACCCAAGTAGAAGGTTCAGAGTTTTGAGAATATAGTTCAATCATATACAACATACCTGAAGCATTGGGCTTCTTGGCCTCTTGGGCTTCCCTAGCTTCCTTGGCTTTCAAGGATCTGCAGTCTTTTCTTTCTCCAATGACCATTCTTTCCACAAAAGAAACATTTCCACTTTCCATTTTTCTTCTCCACCTTACCATTGGGCTTTAGGTGATCTGGAGCCTTGCCCTTGCCCTTATTTTTATTTGGGCCTCGTGGCTTCAGGTCCGTACCCGTAAGGATGACAGAGGTTTTAAGCTCCGGTTTCAAGTCCTTCTCTGCTTGCTTTATCAGATTGTGCAATTCTGCTAAAGTAGCTTCTTTATCAGACAGATGAAACTGCATAATAAAGTTAGAGAATTCTTTTGGTAAGAACTGAAGAATTAGATCCCGACATATCTCATGATCCATGATGAACCCGAGGTTGGCCAATTTTTCAATGTGGCCAATCATCTTAAGCATATGTCCACTAACAGATCCTTACTTATACCTTGTTTGGAATAAGGCACAGGACACTTGGAATCTCACGGTATGAATGGAAGTTGCATACAACTCCTTCAAGTGAAAGATGATGGTTTGAGCATCCATATCTTCGTGAGCTTTCTGAAGTACGTCCCACATAGATCCAAGCATTATGCAAACTACTTGCTCATCATCATCGACGTGTTTCTTCCAAGCATCGAATGTATTTTGGTCATCATCTTCTGCGGGTTCAGGAGAAAATGGTCTTTCAAGAACATAGAAAATCTTTTCTTGTCGTAAGACAATTTTAAGGTTTCTAAACCAGTCATTGTAGTTGTCCCCTTTGAGCTTATGCTCATCAAGGATGGAACGAAGTGATACTCTGTTTTCCATTTGAATGTTTGTGAAATATTTTAACCCACCTGTTAAGAGAGAATGTTAAAATTAGGAATATATTTTTCATTAATGTTTCATAATAACATGGGCTTTTAATATTATGAATTTGCTCCCACTCAATTGTTTTAAAATTTTAAGCAAATCACAGCAACCCCAATATGATGGATTTCTTGTGGGCAAGGATCTCATTATCATCATTTCATAACTCCGACTAGGGTCGGTCGCTATAAAATATGATAATTAGGTAGGTTCTCAACCAATTTATGATATAAATCACAATTCCTTGATCATTGGGTTGGGCAATCAAACATGTCATAGTTTATGCTAGTCCTTATGGACACCCAATCTTTGCCACTAAGTTATAAGACCACGCCTAAAGGTCACTACGTCTTATGACTCAGAAAAGTCAAATCATTGTCAATAGTATGATTTATGGACAAATTGGTATTGGTCAGTCTGGTAAAGCCTAGTCCTGCCAATACGGTTTAAGCCCTTTGGGTCTATACTTTACAATGGGAGGCAAATTTTAGACTTAAATTATTATTGAGGATTTTAGCAAGTTTAAGTGAATAACTGTCAAATGGATTCCTCCATTGAAAATTCCCTAGAGTGAGGGTGAAGCGAACTCTCTTAAATACCCTTACCTTTTAGGCTCTTATCGCCTTGGTGACAGGAATAAATAATAGATCCTCCAAATTAGTCCAGCACTTTAAATATGCTTTAAGGTAAGCTTTGAGTAAATGATTATCTAGATGTCTTCACAGCTTTTCCTTTTGGCTATAAAAAGGTAGTGAGTGAAGGAAGACACCAAATCATTATCTAACTCTAGTAATACCTTTGGTTAAATTAACTTTAGTTTGGAAAGTTTTATTAACGCCTTAGTCCCACCCCACTTGTATATTTTATAATGTCTTTTATTATAAACAATTGATTTATATTTATTAGCCTTAAAGGTAATAAATCTCTAAGTTCATCACAGAATAATTACTTAGCTGAGGGATAAACAATACACTCTCTATTTCTTAGAAAGTCTCTAGATGCTTGCACCCTAAAATAATCATGCCAATTCTAATCATACATAGAATCATCAAGCAAATGAGTTTTAATATGTTGGAATTATTTTAGGCATTAAATAACTTTGATTAATATTTAATTATGATATTGCATTTTATTTTATTCAAATAAATTTACTATTCACATTTTTCTGCAGACGTGTGAACTTTAAATGCAATTTCACAATTCAAATCTTAACCAAATCACGCACAACTTGTGCTTAAAATTAAGTTCAGAGTGTTAGCTTTCCAACGAGCTTTTAAACACCCAATTTCGAGTTCAAATGAGTGAGAACTAATAAAAAAAAGGCGCGTTGATACCACTATTGGGAAGTAGCCGCGAGTGCGCAGCGGAAAATAAATAATTAAATGATGCCGATTTCCCTTTGCCCAAGACCCATTTGTTTTGATTGTTCTACAAGCCTAGGCATGTTACTATATATTCTAAGCACAAAACTCATAAAACATGCAAAGAACATAAACCTACACATGCTAACTATCATAAGAACTCTAATAAAAATAAAGCAAGAAGAAGACTTACTTGAACCGTAGACTCCTCCAGTCCTCCCTCCAATCTACAAGCTTTTCTCGAACTCAGCAAGCTCTTCCACGTTCCAAAGAGCCACCCAAGTGTGTGGCCTCCAAAGATGCACACACCAAAGCCAAAACTCAACGGCAAGACTACGCCTTGAGTGCACGGGTATTTTGCCCTTGGTGCTAGCCTAGGCAAATACCTCAAAACTTTTAACTCGAGGTTCCTCTAGTCAATTAGACTTAAGGATCCTCAAAATCAGTGGCTTACTCTTAAAATTTTGAGTTGCTCACTTATATAAACCCAATATATGAAATGTTTGGTGCAAGAATTTGTGAAGAATTCTTTGGGTTTATATATAGTGCTCCAAAGACAACAAAATTAATTAAGAATCCGATGTGGGATAAAAGCCAATTTAATCTTAGCCATTGGATCTTAATTTAGTGGTTTAATGAGATTATAAAACCTTAATAAGAGTTTGGGCCGAATTGGAATTCAAAACAAATAACAAAATTTTTTTTACTATTCACGTGAATAGTAATTATTTTTTTAATTTATTTATTCCAATTCCCAAAGTGCCCTATCGTCATTCACCAATCTCTAAGCCACTATGGAACCTCATAAATGATCTATTCAATAATCAAAGGGCCCGGCCCGGGCTTTTTTTGCCTCGGGCCGGGCCAAAGCCTGGGCGGGCCCGGGCTTTTCTGACACCCTTATATGAAGGGTACAACTGTTGTTAGTTGGCCCTTTCTTATTTTCCTACTAACTATTATTTTTTTTGCTCACTTATCCCTAACTTTGACTAAGCTATTTTTGGTTTAGTGGGATGCTCTTATTTTTGCCTAGGTCATCATTTGAAGATTTTCGACGTAAGGAGTTTTTTTAATACAAAGTATTTCTTTAGCCTATCCTATTGATGGATTTGTTGAACTCGTTTCTTTCTTAATCTAACAATTGCACTGCCCCATTTTTCAGAATCTTCTTAACCAAATAGGGCCCTTTCCAATTGGGTCTGAAATTTCCTTTTGGGTGTATTATCAGTGGTCTTGACTATTTCAGCACTAGATCCCCCTTCATTAATCTTCTGGGCTTGACTTTTTTGTTGAAAGCCCGAGTTAATCTCTTTTGGTACAACTGGGTGTGATACAACGCCCTCATCTTTTTTTCATCCAACAGAGCCAACTGTTCGAACCTTTTCTTGGCCCATTCTCGTTCAGACAAGTCTGTCTCCATCATAACCCGCAATAACTGCATCTCAATCTCTACTGGCAATATTGTTTCCATTCCATGTACCAAGAATAGGGTGTGGCTCCAGTCGCTATTCTGACCAACATTTTATACCTCTATAATGCAAATGATAGCTTGTCTTTCCAATCCTTGTAAGTTTTTATCATCGTAGCTTGGATCCTCTTTAATGTTTTGTTAGTTTTTGTTAGTGGCCTCTACTACCCCTTTCGATTGTGGTCTGTATGGCAATGACTTGTAGTGTCCAATCCCTTACTGTTGTAACCTGGCCTTGGTTTCTCCATGAAATTACACCTCATTATTTGTTACCATATGGTTCGACATCTCGTATTGACAGATGATGTTTCATGCTATGAACTTAGCCATGTTTTTGGCTGTGACATTGCGAAAGGGCTCGGCCTCTACCCATTTACAGAAATAGTGTATAACTACCACTATGAATCGGTGTCCATTAGATTCTTACAGTTTGATTTCCCCGATCATGTCGATACCCCATGCTGAGAATGGCCAATGTTGTGACAACATATGTAACTCCGTTGGCGGTAGGTGGTTTAGGTTTCTGTGGGTCCGACAATCATGGCAGTGTTTTACCAATTCCGCACAATCTATTTCCATGGTTAACCAATAAAACCCTTGTCTTATGATTTTTCTTGACAAATTTAGATTACTCATGTGTGGCCCATACACCTCTGCATGGAATTCTACCATTAGTTTATTGGCTTCCTTCTCTTTCAGGCATTTTAGTTGTACTCCACAGGACTGCCGCTTATACAATTCCCCCTCCAGGCTGATAAACTGAGAAACTAATTTCTGGATGGCTAATCGGTCCTTTCTGCTAGCTCTGTTTAGAAATTCCCTCCGATCTAGGTAATTTTGGATGTCATAGTACCATAGCTACCCATCTCATCTTTCGACCATCATGACTCTTCCTATTTCATAGCTGGGTTTACTAGTTGTAGTCAATATTAAGGGTTTCATGGTTAGTTTTTTCCGGATTCTCCTATGTTGAAGCTATAATGACCAAGGTTTCGACTGTTTAACTTTCCTTTCTATGAAGGTACTGGAATTTACACCCTGGGATACTCTGTATCAAAGTCTTGAGGTGGAATATGTACGGCCTCAACCTCTATTCCTTGATCTCCAACTTTCCTTATATCTGGTGATTTATCAAGAATGAATCTCCAAAAACTTCTACATCTTCTGCCCCAAGGCTATTAATTCTTTTAATCCAAATGTAGACGTCTCATATTTAAATGTGTTATTAGTGACTGCGAAGGTTAGCCTCTTAGCCATATGTAGAGTTTAACCATTCGGCTTACCAGTATGACTCTTATGTCTGCTCCTTTGTAATTGTCAGCTCCAGCAAAGTACATCTTTCAACCTTGAATATCATTTGTTTTTACTTCTTCGTCTGGGAACTCAAATTCATACTTATCACCTTCAATAGGTTGTTATGCTAAGAATACAACCACGACACGCCCTTTAATTACCGTCTTAGCAATGTACTATATATTAAACTCAGCCAACAACACCAACCATCTTCCTAACTTCCTAACCAGGGTGGGTGCTTATTGGAGATACCTCAACAGGTTCTCTTTGGTGACTAATTGTATCTTGTAGGATTGGAATTAGTGTCACAGCTTTCTAGAGGCCCATACTACTGCCAAATATATATCTTCTAATTCTTGGTAGAGCATTTCATTGGGTAACATCTTCTTACGAGATAATAAACCGCTTGCTCTATCCCTGTATCATCCTCATGTACCAATATCACCCCTACCACTTCGTCCTCCGCTGCTAGATATAAGACAATGGGCTTTCCAAGCCTATAAGGTCTCAATATTGGTGGATTGGTAAAATGCTTTCTAATATTTTCAAAGTCCTCTTGAGATTGCTCATTCTACTCCACGGGCTGATCCTTCCTGAGTAACATAAAGATCGGCTCACATAGTGTTGTTAGGTTGGCAATGAACCAAATGATGTATTGTATTTTTCCATAAAAAGCCTTTACTTCCTGCTCTGTCTTGGGTGCGGGCATCTATGTTATTGCCTTGACCTTTCCAGGATCCACTTATATTCCTCGAGTGCCTACTGTATGTCCCAAAAGGTTTTCAGATGTAAGTCCGAACACTCACTTCTTGGGGTTGAGCCTGAGATTGTACTTATCTACTCTTTGGAAGAATTTCTCTAATACATCAAAGTGCCCTTCTTGAGTTTCTGACTTGACCATCATTTCGTCCACATATACTTCGACTTTCTTATGCATTAAGTCACAAAATAAGGTAGTGGCCATCCTTTGATAAGTGGTTCATGTATTCTTTAGTCCAAAAGGTATTACTTTATAGTAATAGGTCTCCCACTCCATGATAAAAGTCATTTTATTCTTATCCTCTTCCGTTATGAATATCTAGTTGTAACCTAAAAACCCGTCTACAAATGAATTTATGGCTGACAATACTGCATTGTCCACTAGAATATCTATGTGTGGTAGAGGGAAATCATCCTTCAAGCAAGCTTTGTTGAGGTCTCTATAGTCTACACACATCCTAACACTTCCATTCTTCTTTGGAATTAGTACGATGCTGGCCAACTATTCTTGGTACTTTACTACTTCTAAAAATCCTACCTCCATCTGCTAATTCACCTCTTCCATAATCTTCTCGGCCTATTCTGGTCTCATTCTTTGAAACTTCTACTTTAAGGGGCTCATGTTTGGGTATGTCGGTACTACGTGTTGTGTTATACTTTTGTCCACCCTTGCCATATCTTCATAGGACCATACAAATATTTTTACATATTTTTTAATAGGTACTCTAATTCTTGTTGGTTTCTATTAAGGTCCCGGATCGATTATAAGCATGAAAAACATTGCGAATACATCAACGGAGGTACGGAATACTCACATCGATCAGTTGAGACGATTTGAAGACGAACAAAGCCATTTTGCTCACTGCCAAGGGCGCTCACTGCAACCAGTCCACTGCCCTCACAAATCAGTTTTTGAGCTGCGAAACGGAGCTCCAAGCTTCGTCGAACGGATCCCGGCTCATGGGTGAACCTCCCTACCACCTTCGCATGTTCCGTAAGTGTGCTAGCACTTGAGTTTTTGCCACAAAAACTCACTCTTTGGTTCCCTTTATTCACGCCAAAATGGTTCCAAACCAGTGAAGAAAAAAACAGTTTGGGCGTGTGAGAGAGTGGAGAGAAAAAGGAGAGAGATGAATGTGTTATTAGTTAGTTAAAACAATTCCAAAATTGTTTATATATTTTCCAACCAAAATATAAAATATTTACCAAATAATTATTTAATACATCAAATGGTAAATGCTTCCACCAACTAACACTATTTCACCAAAACATATCACTATTCATTTTCACTTTATCAAAGTGACATGTTGTGTGTTTATCACTCAATCAATCACATCCATCAATCAATCAATCAATCACTCAAAGTGACTTTTGATTTGACGCTTGATGTGACGAGTGATTTGACGCTTGATGTGACTTGCGTCGCCGCACTCGAATTCGAAATACGAATGCGCTCGCAATCACACTCGGGCTCGGTTTCGCTAATTCCTAATTAGCGAGTTTTCCGTCGCGTCGTAATTAAATGATTACGCCTAGCGAATTCACTATTCACGTCGCTAACGAATTAATTCTAAATTAATTCGTTCGCCCGAATTAAAATCCAATTTCAATTCTGCGTCGAAATCCAATTTCGTTTAATATATCGAATATATTAATTTATCGATTAATTCCAAATAATCATTCTCTCTCTTTAGACAATATTTTATCCTAGATAAAATATCTCCGTAATTAATCCTAGATTAATTTTCTCTCTCTTCTATATAATCCCAGATTATTTAAGAGTGCGAGTCATACGTCATCGGTGGATTATTGGGAAGCGACCCATGAGATCCCCGGATAATTCGGGGCAGTAAATACGGTCGTCGGAGTATCCGAATCACGTACGTACCAAGTACTACGTTCTACCGATTTACGAGACAAGGCCGACTCCTAGCAAAGTACCAAGTCTACCGAATTCTCCGGTCATATTCATCTAAGAATATTTAAGATCTATATCAGGCGTAGTATACCAAGTATCGTGTATATCGGCCCAGTATCGGATAGTCACGTGCTAGGGCTGGGGCTGGATAAGTGTCTGCCCCGTCCGAAGCACATATCGGATGTCTGGTAACTAGTCTCTATAATCGGATATACATGACCTTGTCATAATATCCCGATGGCTGGCCAGCACTTAAGAGCACTAATACCGTATCCTGCGTGACATTATCTCCACTATGACTGGAGTGATACTTCCGTCTTGACATCACACCCAATACTCTACGATTCTCAATATACCCAGCATTGGCGTACACAGAACCGGTTAGAGTCCTAGACGACCTCAACCAAAGTATATGATTGTCGCAAGCATTAGCGGTGCAAGTCTCAGGTTAAGACCAAACACACCTACCCTGATGTCGGACTCCCATAGACACATAGTCATAATACCAATGGGATTCCGAGGGGTCTATCCAGAGCGAAGCTGTTTCCCGTACCATCGGTGAAACACAACCTCCTATCGCACTTGCATGAGTATCCAATACCCAAATATATGAGAACTATGCTGTTGTGCCCTCACAACGCGCACAAGTGCAATACTAGCCTATTCCGCATTATCGATGTCCAGTCTCGATAATACTACGACTAGGGATATTTAATGATTAATCCTTCGTGGACTGATACTGTCTCATATCATCGCAATCCAGGAACTAATCATATGGACCTCTCTCCATTTATATATCTAAGGTGATCTAATCACAAATGATGAGAGTGCAATTTCTTGTCACATAGTTAATTTGTACAACAACACTATGATATGTACAAATAGTGACGCTATGGGTCATATATCCAACAATCTCCCACTTGGCACATAGCCAGTCACTCAAGTGTCGAACACCCGAACTATGTACGGTTCACTCAAATTGCTGAGGAAAGGTTTTCGTCAGCGGATTTCCATGATTATCGTCTGACGCGATTTATACGATCATCACATCGCCACGATGTATGATCCGAACGAATCAGATGAATATAGAAGTATATATCTGGATCGTCGATTAGACCTTTAATTCTTTAGCCTTATGCTGACGCCTAGCTCAGCTGCTAACAGAACTATATCTAATCTAATTAGATTTATTATCGACCCAAATGGCTTCTATTGCTGCCTCAGCTGCAGCAATAATCCGCATTTGTTGTTTATTCGGCAACAGTATCTTGCTCGGAAAATTTCCAGCTCACTGTCCCGTTATTCAAACTTTATAGTACCACAGTATTTAACTGTTTGGAAACTTGCAGCAGTGATCCCAGTCACTTCAAGTTCTCCTTTTCCATAGTTTAAGACAACATCTTTAGTTCTCTAAGATACTAACAGATGTCCTTAACTTCAATCCAGTGACTATCACTTGGATTGTCCTGATTGTGACTCCATATGCTCAAAGCGTATGAGACACCATATCAAGTACATTTTAAATGTACAATTTCCCAGAGAGTGTTAACAACTCCAAATCTATCCCAGTAGATCTTTATTCCTTGAATAAAGGTTGTTACTCCCCAGTATTCTACGGAGAATTTCTATGAAAGCCAAGCTTTCACCAATTGCATTATGGGAATTTCCTTGTCAGTGCGCTCCCACTAACCTCCTTATATACACAAGAATCATTTCGTTTTGAATCAAATCATTAACCATTATGATTATTTCAAAAACGTCAGTTCCAAGAACCTTATGCTTGCTTCAATCCAAACATGGATCGAATAAACCGCAAACCTTGTTTGTCGGTTATACAAAATCGTCAGGATGTTGTAAGCATCCTCCAAGAGGTTTCCTTTTCAGGAAAGCGATTTTGATCATTAACTGACACATTTCATAAATGAAATATGCAGTATCATCAAGCATCATCAAAATGGATTTACCATGGCAACAGGTAAAAGGTTGAACCGTAATCAACACAATGTTGATAACGATACCTTTCCGTCAAAAGCCTAGCTTTGTACGTTGGTTTGTTGCCATCCATGTATGTCTTCCTTGAAGACGTTTACTGTACCAATAGGCATAATGCCTTGTGGTACAACAACTAGTATCCAAACATAGTTGTTATACATGGAATCCATTTCAGACTCATGGCACTTTGCCATAATAGGGAGTCGATACCTTGTATCACTTCCTCGTACGTAGTCGGTTGGTATACCTCCATAAGATTTACATCTTTAAGGGGTTACATCAGAAACCCATACCCCAGGTTGTTTTCTGATTCTCTCTGATCTACGAGGTTCTTGTGTATTCGAAGATTAATGGTTTAGTTTCATCCTTGATGAACTATTTATGTTCCATTACGGACTTCGTGCCTTGAACAGTATTACCCCGATTTTCATCGAGTTTTACTGTCCTCCCACTTACCACTGCATATCGGTATTCCTCTTAGGAAAACCGCATGGCGAGCAACAATCATATTGTTCTCTTTTGAGATATATAAGTACTATACTTATGGTTTCCTTAGGATAACCTATAATGGCACTTATCCAATTTGGGTTCTAGTTTGGTATCATCCAAACGTTATGCCCGGCATACCCAAATTTTTAGGAATGAGAAACCCTGTTTCTTTCCTGTTCATATCCTATATGATATCTGTCAAACAGATTTATATGGAACCTTATTCTAAATAAGTTTTTCACTGTTAATATATATCCTGTTGAAGGAAATGATAGCTCAGAGCGACTCGTGATAAACCTTGTCATGTCCAACAAAATTCGGTTTTCGTTCGGACACACCGTCTAACTGACGTGTCTCGGGAGGAGTCCTCATCTGAAAGAATACTATACTCTTTCATGTATGTTTGAAACTTACTGCTTAAGTATTTTCCATTACGGTCTTACCGTGACGGCATAATACTATAGTCGATCTGTTTATCTACTTCGTGTCGAAACTCTAAGAGTTTCCGATCTGTGTTCTTCAAAAGAAACACATAATCCATAACGTGATGCCACATCCGTTAAGGTCACGAAATATTCATGTTCACATCTAGCCTAGCTAGATATGGGCCCACTAACTTCACAATGAATAGGGCTAACAGATCGATGGCATTTTCACTATTACCAAGTAAATAGTGTTTTTAGGTACTTTACCTAATAAACTAGATTCGTAGACTTTATTTGAATAGTCAAATCAGTCCTAGTACCCACTCTTCAAAAGTGCGGATATACGAATCTTGTTTAATTGTGTCCCAGACAACAATGCCACAAATAAGTCTCTATTGATCAAATCAATTTGAGCTATTTATTTGTCATTTTATATGTTTTGAGATTTCAATTATATTCAAAATATAAATTCTGTTATTCACATCTAATGTGTTTATCTCAGTATCATCTTTATATAATGAAACACTTAGTGTTCTAGAATATAAAGGTTTATCCACAATGGATTAAACACTGATACAAAGATAATGTCTCTAGTCAAACTAGTTACCTTATAACAGTTCCTAATTTAAGTACACACCCGAAGGGTAGTTCCTAAATTTAGGTATCTACGGTCGAAACAGCGAATTTCGTCCCGTTTCCGATTCGCAGAGCAATCTCAGCTTGAAGTCAGTATCCTGCTCAAAGCAGATTCTGAACATCAATACATATATTTTATGTATCACACTAAGTATTTAAAATCTAATTTCAATACTAGTAGTGAACATAACTTTGACAATCATTTTTAAAGTAAGAGTCTTGCCCTTTCTTTAATTCCTTCGTGTCTGCCATATCCAAATGGTAGTCACTTTGGGATATGTCAATTATCCTTTCCAATATTTCAGGAACCTTACGCCAAGCCTTGGTTTTTAGAATATCGAAACGATGTGCACCTCGTGCTACATGCCCAATTGCAAACTTTGACTTTTCACCTCTAGAATAGTCAATTAATTCTCCAAGAATTATTTATTGCAATTTTAATACTTCTTAAATCTAAAATTAGATTTATGACAAGTATATTAAATTAAGCATTAAAGTCATCATCACATAAATCTTCCAAAGATTTTATGCTCTACTTATTTTGCTTAATTTTGGGCTTAAGGTATAATAAGTTATTTTATCAAATAAAGTAACCTATTATTTATTCCCAATTTGAAAATTAAATCATTTAAAATATTTTAATCCCAGATTATATTTTAAATATCCAACTTTTCAATTTTATCTTGATTACAATAGTCCAACTATTTAATCAACGATTAGTGGTACTATATATTATAATGATTATAATAGTCCAACTATATAATCAATATAATCCAAATTAATTAACCTCAATTACATTGATTACTATAATCCAATTATAAAATCAACTGTAAACTGAAATTAATTAATTCAAATATATAGATTAATATAATCCAATATATATAATCAGTATAATACAGTCCAACTGTTTATTAAAACACATTAAATATTAGTCCAACTAATACTTTTAATATATGACGAGTGATATTTGTTTGAGCGCGTATGGCGAGTAATTGAACGAATATTGCAAATTCAATCTTGCCTCCCACTATTTTTCGTCGAGCCTCTAACCCTCTGTTGAGTACTTGGGAAACCGTGTTTCCTAGTGGGCTAGGATCCCGTTAAATATCACACTATCTTGACTTTGGCCAACAAATTGTATGATAATTAACTAGGTAGATCTCTAAGATCAATTGGATCTAATCCAACTCCTAGATCCGTAGGTGGACATCCAAGTCCGAAACATATATCTTATATATGCCTATATATCCAATATATAGCCTAACCTTTTCCTCCTCTGAATCAACTAGGCCTTGGCTTTGGCACAACAAACCTGATGATCCCAGTCAAGCGCGGACCCATTGACCATGGAAGCTTCGTAATCAATGTCGATGGACAAGAAGTGGTCTTGACTTTGGCCAACAAACCACAACTTGGACAAGACACCAATATGGAACAAAGCTTCGTGATTCAAACACATCTTCGACGGACAAGGGCTTGACTTTGGCCAACAACCCATGCCAATCTAGGATCTTGAGCAAGAATCACTCAATGGAAGGAAAAGACGCATGATATTGATGATGTTGAGGGCTTTTCGCGTGCAATTGGCTACCAATTTCATTATCTTTGTTAAGGTCTCATCATCATACACCCTTAAACATGCATTCTAAATACATAATAAAGCGAGTATGAAAATAAATAATAATGATATGCGGATGGATACTTTACATTGATCCTAGATCAAATCTCTCCCTTTCTCTCTCACTCAAGCTAGCACTTGTATTACTTCTACCCGTTACACTACACTTCTAAAGAAACCTCATTTACATTGAGGGGAATAGGTGAGAAGAGAATACAAAGGAATAAAGGTGATAAGGCTGGACACGCAGGTCCAATTTAATAAATCGAATTTATTACAACAATTTCCAAATTGCCCCACCCACTAATATCCATCCGATATACATTATTCATTCATCACAACCATGTATTCACACATAAGCATGCTATCAATCAATCTAATCAAATTAATTAATCTGTTAATTATGTGATCATCCAATGTTCAAACAACGATTTGATTTTGCTCGAGTCAAACTCGTTTTTGCGAATAAGTACTCAAAGTACGAATTCTTGAATTAAATTAAACTACATCATTAAATCCAATTTCAACATGTATTTAATACTAATTCACTATTCAATTCCAAATTAATATTACACTTTATTTAATAAACCTTTAACGACTTAAATTCCAAATTTAATCGCGTCGGGACTCAAAGCCCGATTAACGTCCAACGTCAATTCAATTCAAGTCTAATGGGCTTTAATTAATTTCTATAAGGCGTGGGCTTCGGCAACCAAAGCCCAATCAAGGAGTAACCCCATAAGCCCAGAAATCAATTTAGGCCCATTAGGCCCAATTAAACTTTAAAGGTTTATAAGTTGCATTTGGGCTTTATGGTAGTGGTTTTGGGCCCAATTGGATCCAATCCTTTTGGCCTAAAACCAACTTGATAAAATCAAGTCCAATTACAACATTAGAAGCCCAAATCCAATTTAAGGCCTAAATAACTAAATTACATGAATCCAATTCCGCAATTTAATTACTTAAAGTGCATTACATGATTAATCACCCAAATCAATATTTCCAAAACATGAAATTAGTCCAATTAATCATGCTCATTATCATCATCACATGTCCAACACATAAATGAAAAAATCAAACCCATTACATGCTTTAAAGCTCTCGGCCAAAGGAGGGATTTTATGTCCGATTTGGTTTCAATCCAATCGAACCCACAATCGACATTAAATCACCATCCAATTTGATTTCATACACATCCAATGTCACAAAATCAAAATTACCAAGATATTAGGGTATTATACCATTCGGCCAAGTGAAGCAAATTGGGGATTTTTTTCAATTTAAAATTCAATCTAATTGACTTCAAATTAACATCATCCAAAATCATTAAAACTCATCCAATGAACCAAAATGAAAAAATTCAAATTTCCAAAATGCTTGAAGATTCGGCCAAGATATAATTTTTGGGAAAATTATTCCAAATCAATTTTCAACAAATTGGTCCAACCAAATGCAATTCAACATCATTTAAACATGCTCAATCAAACAATTTAACTAAATCATGCTCAAAATCAATTTGCCCAAATTTTAAGCCCTAAAATTTTCATGCTCAAACCTAGGCTCTTGATGCCATTGTTGGTTTCTATTAAGGTCCCGGGTCGATTATAAGCATGAAAAACATTGCGAATACATCAACGGAGGTACGGAATACTCACATCGATCGGTTGAGACGATTTGAAGACGAACAAAGCCATTTTGCTCACTGCCAAGGGCGCTCACTGCAACCAGTCCACTGCCCTCACAAATCAGTTTTTGAGCTGCGAAACGGAGATCCAAGCTTCGTCGAACGGATCCCGGCTCATGGGTGAACCTCCCTACCACCTTCGCATGTTCCGTAAGTGTGCTAGCACTTGAGTTTTTGCCACAAAAACTCACTTTTTGCTTCTCTTTATTCACGCCAAAATGGTTCCAAACCAGTGAAGAAAAAAACAGTTTGGGCCTGAGAGAGTGGAGAGAAAAAGGAGAGAGATGAATGTGTTATTAGTTAGTTAAAACAATTTCCAAAATTGTTTATATATTTCCCACCAAAATATAAAAGATTTACCAAATAATTATTTAATACATCAATGGTAAATGCTTCCACCAACTAACACTATTTCACCAAAACACATCACTATTCATTTTCACTTTATCAAAGTGACATGTTGTGTGTTTATCACTCAATCAATCACATCCATCAATCAATCAATCAATCACTCAAAGTGACTTTTGATTTGACGCTTGATGTGACGAGTGATTTGACGCTTGATGTGACTTGCGTCGCCGCACTCGAATTCGAAATACGAATGCGCTCGCAATCACACTCGGGCTCGGTTTCGCTAATTCCTAATTAGCGAGTTTTCCGTCGCGTCGTAATTAAATGATTATGCCTAGCGAATTCACTATTCACATCGCTAACGAATTAATTCTAAATTAATTCGTTCGCCCGAATTAAAATCCAATTTCAATTCCGCCTCGAAATCCAATTTCGTTTAATATATCGAATATATTAATTTATCGATTAATTCCAAATTAATCATTCTCTCTCTTTAGACGATATTTTATCCTAGATAAAATATCTCCGTAGTTAATCCTAGATTAATTTTCTCTCTCTTCTATATAATCCCAGATTATTTAAGAGTGCGAGTCATACGTCATCGGTGGATTATTGGGAAGCGACCCATGAGATCCCCGGATAATTCGGCAGTAAATACGGTCGTCGGAGTATCCGAATCACGTACGTACCAAGTACTATGTTCTACCGATTTACGAGACAAGGCCGACTCCTAGCAAAGTACCACCAGTCTACCGAATTCTCCGGTCATATTCATCTAAGAATATTTAAGATCTATATCAGGCGTAGTATAACCAAGTATCGTGTATATCGGCCCAGTATCGGATAGTCATGTGCTAGGGCTGGGGCTGGATAAGTGTCTGCCCTTCCGAAGCACATATCGGATGTCTGGTAACTAGTCTCTATAATCGGATATACATGACCTTGTCATAATATCCCGATGGCTGGCCATCACTTAAGAGCACTAATATCGTATCCTGCGTGACATCATCTCCACTATGACTGGAGTGATACTTCCGTCTTGACATCACACCCAATACTCTACGATTCTCAATATACCCAGCATTGGCGTACACAGAACCGATTAGAGTCCTAGACGACCTCAACCAAAGTATATTGATTGTTGCAAGCATTAGCGGTGCAAGTCTCAGGTTAAGACCAAACACACCACTACCCTGATGTCGGACTCCCATAGACACATAGTCATAATACCAATGGGATTCCGAGGGGTCTATCCAGAGCGAAGCTGTTTCCCGTACCATCGGTGAAACACAACCTCCTATCGTACTTGCATGAGTATCCAATACCCAAATATATGAGAACTATGCTGTTGTGCCCTCACAACGCGCTCACAACGCGCAGTGCAATACTAGCCTATTCCGCATTATCGATGTCCAGTCTCGATAATACTACGACTAGGGATATTTAATGATAATCCTTCGTGGACTGATACTGTCTCATATCATCTCAATCCAGGAACTAATAATATGGACCTCTCTTCATTTATATATCTAAGGTGATCTAATCACAAATGATGAGAGTGCAATTTCCTTGTCACATAGTTAATTTGTACAACAACACTATGATATGTACAAATAGTGACGCTATGGGTCATATTATCCAACAATTCTTTCCTCTCTTCAAAGGTAATTTCACCTGCAATTGGTTCTCACATATACTAAGGTTAATTGCTTCTGTTTTAGTTAAATTACTTTCAATTATGCTCTTGTAAATCATGTTATGATGTATGCCAATAGAAGAAAAATTAAACAAGTATGCAAAATTAGTCATCTTAATAATTGTCAGTGCAAGATTACAATCAAAGAGTTCAGATATATAAGTGTCTTCATAGTCTTCCTTCTCCTTGACTGCAGCAGAGTCTTCTAGCGTCAAGTCTTCCAACTTGAATAAATTTTCTTCCCATGGTGCTTCTGGTCCGTCTTTCAGTTCCAATCTCATGCCTTTCTCTTCATTCTCTTCTTCCATTACCAATTTCCCTTCCCAATTCACCACATCAACAAATATTTCGAAGCCTGACACAGTGACGCTGTTGACTTTGCATGCTTTCGAAGCCCCGTGATATTTTGCCTTCACGAAATGTTCTCCGATCTATTTCCATTCCTCTTCACCTTCGCTCTTTCTTTGTTTGAACGGTATCTTAACCCTTTTCTAGTTGTCTGCCCTTTGTATTCTTGTAATATCCTTAGGTCTTGACCCCCCTGTCTAGTATCAGACTTGTGGTTAATCCTCTCCATAATTTCATCCACTTTAGGGTCTACCTTTTCTTCAAAAAATATTGCCACTTTGAATCTCGTAAACGATTATACATCTAAATCGGCTACAACATTACATGTCTCAACTAGGGATGGTAATTTTACCAATAAACCTACAAACTAGGATTTTAAGCGGGTTTGGTACGAGTTTGGTAATTTAAAACAAAACCCACTGCGGGTTTGGTAATTAAGTAAAATTTATGGATACCCGCAGCGGGTATCCGCTACCCCCAAAATTAATTTTTTTTAATTTATATTCTTTAGGATAATATAAAAAAACCATATAAAAAAACTCGCAAAACCTAAAACACTAGTCTCACACTCCCACTCACACGCCCCAGCCGCAACCATTCTTTCATTTCTAAGTATTATTTTTTCTTTTTCTTTTGTTTTTGGATTTCTTTCTTTTTATTTGATAATCAATGATTGTAATGTAGCAATTCAATTTTAATATATTTCTTGGTAGTACTGAGAGTAATTTAAAATATATCCCTAATTGTATTCTAAATATAAATTAAACAAAATCTTGATAACTGAAAAATAAAAACTAATATCATTAAAATGGAAAACAATGCCAAGGAATAAAATTAAATCAATTAATTGATTTATTATTCAACAACAACTAATTTGAGCCTTTGAGGTGCCCCACAAAAAGTACAAAATAGGATGAAATATCAAATATAGGAGGCTAGGAGCCTGTTGAGGGGTTGAATTCAAATATCCAACTTAAAATAATTGATTTTTCTTTTCAATTTCACGATGATAAGATGTTTTTTCAATTGTCCTAAGAATTTGTTCACTTAAAACTTGTCTTCCTTTTTTGTTGTTTTGTTATTCATGTTTTTTTGAATTCTAGTTAGTCTGATTAGATCGGAATATTTGATTAATATTCTTTTACTTTTCATATTATTAATATTTTTTTATTTGTGTGTCATAAACTCATAATTTGAAATTTATCAAATATTATTTTTGTATGTTATGAAAAAGTATTAATGTTTAATTAAAAAATTATATTATTAAGAACACAAGAAAATTCAATATTTTAAAAACCGTAAAAAATCCGTTGGGTACCAGTGCAGGTTTGGTAATTTATTTTTATATGCCAGTGCTGGGTTTGGTAATGAAAATTAAAACCTGCAGCGGATATGGTACGAGTTTGATAATTTATTTACATATACTGGTGTAGGTTTAGTAATGGAAAACCTGCACCAAACCCTACCCATTGTCATCCCTAGTCTCAACCCCAATGGTGATGGTTTCCCTGTGATGCGGGAATTTGATCATTTGATGTAGCGTCGATGGAACCTCTCCAAGTTCGTGGAACCAGATCATTCCTAAGAGAAAATAGAAGGTAGTTGGGATGTTTATCATCGTGAACTCGACCTCGTCTTCAAGAAGACCCACCTTAACCGCGGTCGTGAAAGTGTCTTCTACTCCCAATTTACTATCATCATAGGCCTTGATTATGATGTCGGAATGAGTCAGTTCTTCCACTCAGATACTTAGTCTGGGTAAAATCATTAGCGGGCAAAGATTAATGGAGGATTTGTTGTCCACCATCACACACGAGGTCTTCGTACCCTTAACTTATACTTTGATGAACAGTGGGCGATTGTGGTTTCTTTCCTCCATTGGGAGTTCTTCTTCAGAGAATGTGGTTACTTATTTCTTTTCTCCATAGACAGATCAAACGATCGATGTTGTGTCTGTGGGTACCATTATTTTGTCGAAGGCTTCGACCATTGCCCTCATATGTTTGTGAGAGGAACATAATAAGTCCATGTTCTAATCTAGGCTCGAGTTTTCTTCAACTGTTAGAGCATTGTGTCAACCTCTCATTTTCCTCCCTATTTCTCATTCTTTTCTTCTTTTATCCTTTCATTTTATTTAGCAGCATCATTATAGAATCTGTCGTTTCTAGTCATTCACTTCACTTATTACTCGTCGCTGCTGGAAAATCTCTCCCAAAATTCATTACATTCTTCCGCTTCACTATAGTTACCATCCCATATTCTGATAACATGGGTCTGTTGGTGGAATGTTTGTAAAACGTATTCTTCGGGTAGGCCAGAGTTTATCATGTAGGTTTTTGGTGGTGGTACGTCATTATGGTTGGGTATTGGATTTCTGTTGGTATTGGGTTGGTGCTTTTTGAGGTCGAACATTTATGGCTATCGATGAGGTCTTGGATCTTATGTCTGAGGTGGTTGAAATTGTCGATATTGTGTTTTTTTTATTGGTGGAAATGGAGTATTGGACTAGATTGAGGTGGTGAGGTACAAGGTTTGGCAACGATTTGGAGTCTAAAAGTTTCACGGACCTTGCATGTTTAACTTTTCGAACACTCTTGACAGAGGCTTACTGAGGTTGGAAAATCGGTAATTACAGATAGCAGCGACTTCAACAAGAGTGCGCTTGGATCCTTAAGGCTGTTGGGTTTTCTAGGTCAAACCAAGATCAATTAAGCGAATGAAAAGTGTGAATACATCAAAGTAAAGTTACGGAATACTCACTTTGATCGGATTTGCGATGCGATGAAAAATAAAAAAAATTCTTCACCATTGAAGCTCTCGGCCAAGCTCCTTTCTTTGTGCTCCATGTGTTTCGGTCAAGCGCCATTTGTGTGCTCCAAGCTCCAAGCTTTAAGAATGGATTCCATGCTCATGAATGAGTTTCCCTATCACCTTTGTGAGACTCATTTGGTGTGCTAGCATCATTGAAAAATTGCAACAATTTTTCTATTTCCCTTTTGTCTAACTCTTGGCCAAAGAGAAGCAAAAGAGATGGAGAGAAAATGATGGTGAAACTCACGCCCAAATGAGTGAAGAGAGAAGATTAAGTTGGTTTTTTGATTTCCAAAATCTAATACAACTTACAGTTTCCAAAAAGTGGTACAAGGCAATTAAAGCCTTTCAACTATTCACATCACTCAAAAGTGACTTACATCACATCACTCAAAGTTGATGTGACTTACATCACAAGAATGACTAATGATGTGACGCGTGATGTGACTTGTGGGCCCCACTTGATTTGAAATACGAGTGGGCCCGCAAATACTCCCGGGCTCGGGTTCGCTAATTCCGAATTAACTAATTTTCCGTTGCGACGTAATTAAATCAAATTTAATTAAATAATTATGCCTAGCAAAATTACTATTCACGTCGCTTGCGAATTAATTCTAAATTAACTCATTCGCTCGAATTAAAATCCAATTTTAATTCCACGTAGAAACCTAATTTCGTTTAATATATCGAATATATTAATTTTATCGATTAATTCCAAATTAATCGTTCTCTCTCTTTAAATAGAATTTGATCCCAGATAAATTATCTCCGTAATTAATCCTAGATTAATTTTCTCTCTCCTATAATTAATCCTAGATTAATCATGTGCGAGTCATACGTCATCGGTGAATCTTCGGGAAGCGACCTATGAGATCCCCGGATATGTTTGTAGTAAATCTGGTCGTCGGACTATCCGAACACGTACGTACCTAGTACTATATTTTTACCGATTTACAAGACATGGTTGGCTTCTAGCAAAGCACGGTGCCTACCCAATTCTCTAGAAATATTCTTAAAGGAATAAATAATTTATATCAGGCGTAGTATATGTAGTATTGCGTATTGCGATCCAGTATCAGATGTCACGTGCTAGGCCTAGGGCTGGAATTATGTCTGCCCCGTACGAAGCACATATCGGATCTCTGGTAACTAGTATATATAATCGGATAAACATGACCTAGTCATAATATCCCGATAGCTGCAGCGTATAAGAGTACAAGTTCCGTATCCTACGTGACCATCATCTCCATATGACTGGAGTGATACTTCCATCTTGACATCACACACAATACACTACGATTCTCAATATACCCAGAAGAGGCTTACACAGAACCTGTTAAAGCCCTGGACGACCAAAACCAAAGTATATTGATTGTCGCAAGTATTAGCGGTGCAAGTCTCAGGTTAAGACCAAATACACCTACCCTGATTCGGACTTCCATAGACACATAGTCATACTACCAATGGAATTCCGAGGGGTCTATCCAGAGCGAAGCTGTTTCTTTACCATCGGTAAACACAACCTCCTATTACACTTGCATGAGTATCCAATACCCAAATATATGAGAACTATGCCGTTATGCTCCAACAACGCGCACAAGTGCAATACTAGTCTATTCCGCATTATCGATGTCCAATCTCGATAATACTACGACTAGGGATGTTTTAATGATTAAACCTTCATGGATTAATACTGTCTCATATCTTATCAATCCGGAACTAATCATATGGACTTTTATCATTTATATATCCCGGTAATCTAATTACAAATGATAAAAGAGCAATTTCCTTTGTCACATAGTTAATTTGTACAACAACACAATGTTCTGTACAAATAGTGATGCTATGGGTCATAATTGTCCAACAATCTCCCACTTGGCCTATAGCCAATCACTCAAGTGTCCTACACCTGAACTATGTACGGGTCGCTCAAATTTCTGCTGAGAAACAGCTTTCGTCATCGGATTTGCAAAGTTATCATCTGATGCGATTTATTCGATCATCACATCACCACGATGTATGATCCGAACGAATCAGATGAATAGTTGAAGTATATACTTGGATCGTTGATGAGACCATTAATTCTTTAGCTTGTGCTGTAGCCTAGCTCAGCTGCTAACAGAACTACACATAATCTGATTAGGATTATTATAGATCCAAATTGCTTCTATTGTTGCCTTAGCTGCAACAATATTCTGCTTTTGTTGTTTATACGGCAACAATATCTTGCTTGGAAGATTTCCAGCTCACTGTTCCGTTATTCAAACTATATAGTACCCTTATTACGACTTATAGTCATTTTTATCATTTTGGAAACTTGCATCAGTGAACCCAGTCACTTCAAGTTCTCATTCTCCATAGTATAAGACAGCATCCTTAGTTCATCTAAGATACTTAATGATGTTCTTAACATCAATCCAGTTACTATCACTTGGATTGGCCTGATTGTGACTCCATATGCTCAAAGCATATGAGACACCAGGTCGCGTACATTTATTTCAATGTATGGTTACTCAGAGAGTGTCAACAACTTTTAGATCTATCCCAGTAGATCCTTATTCCTAGAATAAAGGTTGTCTCTCCCAAGTATTCTATGGAGAATTTTTATGAAACCCAAGCTTTCACCGATTGTTTTATGGGAATATCATTTCCAAGAAATGATATATCATCATTATTTAGGACAATCATTGTCAGTGCGCTCCCACTAACCTCCTTATATACACAAGAATCATTTTCGTTTTGAATTAAATCATATACCATTATGATTACTTCAAAACGATATAGTTCCAATAACGCAATGCTTGCTTCAATCCATAAATGGATCGAATAACCTTCAAACCTTATTTGCTTGTTTTGGTACGACAAAACCGGCAGGATGTTGTAAACATCCTCCAAAAGGTTTCCATTTAAGGAAAGCAATTTTGACGTTCAGCTGCCATATTTCATAAATGAAACATGCAGCATCAGCAAGCATTATCCAAATGGATTTAATCATGGCAACAGGTAAAAGGTTTCATCGTAATCGACACAATGTTGATAACGATACCTTTTTGCTACAAGCCTAGCTTTGTATGTTGGTATGTTGCCATCCATGTTTGTCTTCCTTGAAGACTCATATAGTACCAATAGGCATAATGCCTTCTGGTATATCAACCAATGTCCAATTTTGGTTGGTATACATGGAATCCATTTCGGACATCATGGCACTTTGCCATAATAGGGAATCGATACCTTGTATCACTTCCCCATACGTAGTCAATTTGTCTACCTCAATAAGATTGAGATCTACTTGAGGTGAGATCAGAAACCCATACCTCCCAGGTTGTTTTCTGACTCTCTCCGACTAATGCGGTTCTTGTGTATTCGAAAATTATTGGTATAGTTTCATCTCTGATGAAGTGTTTGTGTTCCATGAGGACTCGGTGCCTAGAACAGTATTACTCTGATTTTCATCGAGTTTTACTTTCTTCCCACTTACGACTGCATATAGGTATTCCTCTTAGGAAAACCGCATGGCGAGCAACAATTACATTGTTCTCTTGTGAGTTGTATAAGTACTATACTTTGGTTTCCCTAGGATAACCTACAAATTAGGCACTTATCCGATTTGGGTTCTGGTTTGGAATCATCCAAAAATATGCCTAGCATACCCAAATCTTCAAGAATGAGAAAACCCGGTTTTTTTTCCTGTTCATATCTAATATGAAGTATGTCAAACAGATTTTTATGGAACCTTTTTCAAAATAAGTATTGCATTGTTTAATGCGTATCCCTAGAAGGAAAATGGTAGCTCAGAGCGACTCATAATTAACCTCATCATGTCCAACAAAATTTGGTTTCTCCGTTTGGACACACCGTCAAATTGAGGTGCTCCGGGAGGAGTCCACTGTGAAAGAATACTATGTTGGACAATTATGACCCATATCATCACTATTTGTACAGAACATGGTATTGTTGTACAAATTAACTATGTGACAAATGAAATTGTTCTTTTATCATTTGTTAGATTACCGTGATATATAAATGATAAAAGTCCATATGATTAGTTCCGGATTAATAAGATATGAGACAGTATTAATCCACTAAGGTTTAATCATTAAAACATTCATAGTCGTAGTATTATCGAGAATGGACATCGATAATGTGGAATAGACTAGTATTGCACTTGTGCGTGTTATGGGAGCATAACGACATAATTCTCATATATTTGGGTATTGGATACTCATGCAAGTGTAATAGGAGGTTGTGTTTACCAATGGTACGGAAACAGGTTCGCTCTGGATAGACCCCTCAGAATTCCATTGCTAGTATGACTATGTGTTTATGGAAGTCCGAATCAGGGTAGGTGTATTTGGTCTTAACCTGAGACTTGCACCGCTAATACTTGCGAAAATCAATATACTTTAGTTTTGGTCGTCCAGGGCTTTAACAGGTTCTTTGTACGCCTCTTCTGGGTATATTGAGAATCGTAGTGTATTGGGTGTGATGTCAAGATGGAAGTATCACTCCAGTCATATGGAGATGATGGTCACGTAGGATACAGAACTAGTACTCTTTAGTACTGCAGTCATCGGGATAATATAACTAGGTCATGATTATCCGATAGAGACTAGTTACCAGAGATCCGATATGTGCTTCGTATGGGGCATACACAATTCCAGCCCCAGGCCTAACACGTGACATCTGATACTGGATCGCAATATGCAATACTACGTATACTACGCCTGATATAGATTACATATTCATTTACAGAATATTTCTGGAGAATTGGGTAGGCATGGTGCTTTGCTAGAAGCCAACCATATCTTGTAAATCGGTGAGGACGTGGTACTAGATACACACGTATTCGGATAGTCCGATGACCGTATTTACTGCCAACATATCCAGGGATCTCTTGGGTCGCTTCCTGAAGATTCACCGATGAGATTTGATTCGAACAATATTAATCTGGGATTAATAATGAGAGAGAGAGAAAATTAATCTGGGATTAATCACGACAAGAATTAATCTGGGATTAATTATCAGAGAAAGAATTTATCTGGGATTAAATTGGTCAAGAAGAGAGATTGCGATTAATTTGGAATTAATCGGCAAAATAAGTTTAATGGTGAAATTAGATTTTACTATTTAATTTATTTAAATGGGCTAAAATAATATATTAGATATATTAAATGAAATCGGATTTCAATGCGGAATTAAAATTGGATTTTAATTCAAGCAAACAAATTAATTTAGAATTAATTCGCGAGCGACTTCCGTAATAATTTTGCTAGGCATCATTATTTAATTAAATTGGATTTAATTAAGTCGCAACGGAAAATTCGTTAATTCGGAATTAAACGAACCCGGGCCCGAGCGAGGTTGCGTGTTGGATTAGCCGACTTAAATTTGGAATTTAAAAGTGGTGGGACCCACTTCACTTACATCAACTTGTTGGACATTTGATGGAAGTGGTTGGACATTTTTTATGGCTTCGATTTATTAGAAGTAAGGCTTGCTTTACTTGTTATACACAAAATCCAATTTCGACACACAAACTCTAAATATAAATTAAGTCAACTTTGGAAGTTGTATGTGGTTACTATTCACAACAACACAATTTTTCTCTCTTCTTCACTGCAGTGGGCGTGAACCTTGTTCTTATTCTTCTCCATTTTTGTTACAAAACAAGTGACCTAGCACTCAAAGGAATCAAAAGAGGTGATAGGGAAACTCACCCAAGGGTTTAGAACTTCATTCAAAGCTTGGAGCTTCCATGGAAATGCATAAAAAGCCTTGAAACCCATCCGATCAATGTGAATATTTTCCGCAACTCTTTTGATTTTATTCACACTATAATCTTGCTTAGTGATCTTGTGGCATGTCTTGGAGACTAACAATGGTATCAGAGCCATCCTAATCTTGATTTGGAATTTAGGGTTCATGGACTTTAATTGGGGATTTTGTGTTTAGAACTTGATTTTCCTAAAATTGATGATTGGGTTGTGTTGAATGATGTTGAATTAGATTTGTGCATCTTCAATTTTGTAAAAATTGAAGAGGATTAATTTTCCCCAAATTGTCACCCATGGCCGAAAATGAACCCTAGATTATTCACGGTAAATTTGATGTGTTAAATGGCATGCTAGAAATAATTAATGTTGATTTAAATTAGATTGAAATCAAATTGAATGTTCTTTATTGCCAATTGACGTGAATAAAGCATGTTATTTAGATTGATTTTGTTTTAATTTGTGTTGGACATAAATTAAAAAGTTAAGTATGATTAATTGAATTAATTAGTATTTTGGAAATATTAGATTAATTGATTAATTGTACTATATACACTTTAATTAAATAATTGTGATATTTGGAATATTGTAATTAATTAAATTAGCCTTTAATTTTGAATTGGGCTGATGTTGTTGTGTTTGGGCTTAATGGGCTTGGTTGGGCCAAGTTTGGTTTAGGATAATTGGTTGGATCCAATTGGGCCTAAAACCATTTCCATAAAGTCCAATTATGACAATTGGGCCTTTAAATAATTTAATTGGGCCTAAATTAATTTTTGGCATAGGGTGATTCCTAATTGGGCCTTGGTATTTGGGTTTGACCCATATTGACCAAAGCCCGTGCCTTAAGAAATTAATTAAAAGCCCATTAGACTTTAATTGAATAGTATCGGATACTAATTGGGCCTTTGAGACCCGTAAAGATTGGATTTGGAATCCAAGTCTAAAAGGCACAATTAAAAGTGTAATAATTTAATTTGGAATTAAATGTGAATTAGTATTGAATATAATTTAAATTGGATTTAAAATTATAGTTCGATATAATTCAAGAATACGTACTTTGAGTACTTATTCTTAAACGAGTTGGACTCGCGCAAATCAAATCGTTGTTTGAACATTTGATGGTCATTCATTAAAAATTAATTAATTGGATTAGATTGATTGATAACATGCTATGTGTGAATACTTGGATGTATGTATGAATAATGTATATCGGATGGATATTAGATGGGTGAGGGCAACTTTGGAAATTATTGTAATAAATTTAGAATTTATTAAATCGGACCTGCGTGTCCAGCCTATTACCTCTTTTCTCATTGTATTTCTCTTCTCACCTATTCCCCTCAATGTAAATGAGGTTTCTTTAGAAGTGTTATGTAATTGGGTAGAAGTAAGAATAGTGCTAGCGGGAGAGAGGAAAGAGAGAGATTTGTTCTAGGAACAAATTGTGTTATATATCAATCCGCATATCATTATTAATTTATTTATCACGCCTTATTATGCTTTTAGAATGCATGCTTAAGGGTGTATGATGAGACCTAATCAAAGATAATTAATTGGTTGCCAATTACGCGAAAAACCTTCAACATATATTAAGCGTTTTTCCTTCCATTGAATGATTCATTCTCAAGATCGAAGATTGGCACTGGTTTGTTGGCCAAAGTCAAGGCCTTTGTCCATCGCGGATGTGTTTGAATCATGAAGGCTTTGTTCCATATCGCATGTCTTGTCCAAGTTGTGATTTGTTGGCTAAAGTCAAGATCACTTCTTGTCCATCGACATCGATTACGAAGCTTTCTAAGTTCAATGGCTCCCGCTTAACTGGAATCATTAAGTTTGTTGTGCCAAAGCCAAAGCTTAGTTGATTCAGAGGAAAAAGGTTAGGCAATATATTGGATATGTTGATGGTGTTTTCAGGTACTACGGCATTTAAGACAACACGACAAGGACAAAATGGTAAATTTCTTTCCCTGGTTGACATCATGAAGAAGACCGACCACATCATGAAGAGACCGACCACATTATGAAAGGACCGACCACTTTGGTTCAGTTGACCGAGCATTATAGAGGTCGGCAAGAACATTCTCAGCATAAAAGGATCGCCATGGCCGACCTCATGCATACCGACCAGATAGCAAGGCGTGTTCAGGAAGGAAGAGCACCCTATTTTTGCGGAAAAGGGATAAGTTGTCCTACTATAATGGGGTAAAGTAATAACTTAATATCCTAATAGGATAAAGGAAGTAAATATAGTTTTGATTAGGAATCCTTATGGGAAAAGGAGACCATCTCCAATTGGGAATTCTTGTACAAATAGGAATCTGGCTTCTTCACTATTATAAATAGGAGGGTAGAGTGAGTGTAGAAGAAAAAGTTGAAGGCAACATCGGAAAATCATCACAAGAGTGAGAGATTAGAGTCATAAAGTTCCGATTTGTAAGAGTAAAGGAGAGGCCTGAGAGGTGTATTTGAGTAATAAAGAAAGCACCATCCTGTTCTTGCCCGTGGACGTAGGTCGGATCCCAAAATCCACTGAACCACGTTAAATCACCTTGTCTGATTGGCGCATTTTCTTGTTTTCCGCTAAGTTTGCTTTTGGTCCCCCATAACCAAACAAATTCACAGTTGGAGGAGGATTTCCTCGGGAGTGATATTCCAATATTACCCTGAGACCAAAATCCACCGTCAACAGTTGGCGCCGTCTGTGGGGAACTTCACAAAAAGCAGTTCACGTGATAAGACAAATGGCGGAAGGCGGAAATCACCAATCAGGAGGTCCGGCAATGGACTGGATGAAAAAGATGGAAGATAACATGAGGTCTATGATGGATCGACTAGAAAGAATGGAAGGAGCCAACAACGAGGAACCTGAAACCGGGGCCGACCAGAAGAGGAAAGAGAAGGAAAAAGGGAAAAGGGTAGTAGATATAAGTGAAGACGAGGGACCCAGAAAGAGAGGCCCTTATGGGATAAGATCTGAAGTGGTAGGAAGAGAGCCACGATCAGAAGACGCATGGGAAGAGGAGGAACAATCACCCGACCCTTCCTCCGACAGTTTTTACAACTCCGAGAGGGAGAATAGAAAATACAACGAAGACGTACAGGAGACCTCCGAGCTCAAGGAACGCCACAGGAGAACAGAAGGACACAGAAGGCGACACGGGGGCACAGCCCGTGAAATAAAGTCTTGGTTGAGAAAAGAGATGACCAGATGGGAAGAAGGCCTCAAGATCGGCGCGGGAGACACCCGAGGCGAGGAAGAGGGGTCTCCCCTTACAGAAGAGATAAGGTCAGCACAGTTCCCGAAGCGATTTAACATGCCGACCATGACACCGTACAAGGGACATACCGACCCAAAGACCCACATTGAAAGTTTCACCTTGTGATGGAAGTGCAAGGGGTAACAGGGGACGCCATCTGCAAAGTGTTCCCCCTAACTCTGGCCGGACCAGCCATTCTATGGTACAGGAGCTTAGCCCCAAGAAGCATCAGCAGCTTCACGCAACTGAAGAAGTCATTTATACGACACTTTAAGGGGGCTTGTGTCCCCAGAAAGACGATTGGAGAACTCCGGCTCATGAAGCAAGGAGACGATGAACCTCTGAAGATATTTATTGAAAGGTACCATAATATGGTACTCGAAGTCGGAGGGTACGAGTCCCCTGAGGCCCTAGAAAGCTTGAAAGGAGCCTTGAGGGTCGGAAGACTATGGACCCACCTAAGGATCCAGGACACCCCGGACTACGCCACCGCTCTGGAGGTGGCTCGGAAGTTCGTTTTGTTAGAGAATGAAGAAAAAGTGTCCCGAAAAGGGAACACCATCAGAGATAAAACCACAAGGGAAGGCGCCCCTCGCCGAACAGAAAGAGAATCCAGAAGACCTCCCCCGAAGCACAAAGAATTCAAGCCACTACACCGGGATAATCAGGAGAGAAGGGCGCTGACCCAAGTGAACCATGTGGTCGGGGAAGATGCATACATCCCCCTAAAGAAACCACTGGGACAAATTTTCATGGAGATTCAGGGGAAAGGCCTCTTAGTGGAACCCGACCAAAGGAGATTCCCACCAGACAGAAGGAACCAAAAAGCTTATTGTGTACACCACAACTCCAGAGGACATGCAACGGACGGATGTAAAGATCTGCGAGAGCAGATGGAAGACCTAGCAAAAACGGATATCTGAACAAATACATTGACCACGAAGTTATGACGACCAGACAAAGAGCATGTGGCCGCCAAATCAACTGAAAAAATGGCAGTTTGTCCCCGAAACATAAATAAAAATTCTCTTTTCAAAAAGGGTTCTCGTCCACTTTCTTAAAAACATAAAAAGAAGGACTTATTCAAAAACCAGGGACAAACTTAGCGCCTAAATATAGAAAGAAGCGACCAAACAATAAGACTTGCTCAGCTCGGGTCTGGACCTTGCTCCACCGAGGCTATTCAGTTATCCGGCTTGGGGTCGGGTTACGTCCCACCGAGTCATACATATTGGTCTGGGGATGGGACATTCCCCCAGAGCCAAGTACGTCTTTCGGCTCGGGGCTGGATAGCGTTCCGCCGAGGCCCCTTCATTAATCGGCTCGGGGCTGGATCGCATTCCGCCGAGACCTCTTCGTTAGTCAGCTCGGGGCTGGATTTCGTTCCGCCGAGGCCATTTTCGGCTCGGGGTCGGGTTACGTCCCACCGAGTCAATACTCACTGGTCTGGGGAAGGAAACATTCCCCCAGAACCAAGCATCTCTCCTGGCTCAGGCCCTCAGGGGCATGCTCAGTATACAGGATCCGTGAGAAGCGTAGCACAGGGAGGGATGATACCCCTGTGGCGATTGCTTACTCCAGTGTTGTCGAACGTAAGGAGGAACATGCCCTTAATGTGTCGAACACTCTTCTGATCCTTGCCCACCCGATGTAATGGATCCGTGGGAAAGCATAGCACGGGGGATGATGACACCCCCGTAACGATTGCTAACTCCAGTGATGCCAGGCCTAAAGAGGAATATGCCCTTAGTACCCCGGACACTCTTTGATCCATTCATCATCCGGATCTGTGAGAGACACAGCACGGGGAGGCGTATACCCCTGTGGCGTGTGCCTGCTCCAGCGTGGTAAGGAGGAGCCCTCATACAATACACAGGATCCTCAGGGAACCGACGTGTAGAGGATGTGCCCTTACCATTCAAACGCTCTTCTGATCCGAATCCTGGTTCGCCGGGACACTGAATTGGAAGATTCAGAATTGTGTTTTGGGGACCTCGGATGGGACGCTGTCTTGAGGCATCCATGTTGTTGTTTATGCTTGCAAAACGTTTTTATTTTGGGATAGGTGCTGAGTCACCCCCGCCTTTTTTATTTTCCAGAAACTTATTTTTGTTTTCGGCCGGTCTGGTAGGGGGACGCCCGTGCCAGATTCGGTAGGGCTTCGAAGGTTGATTCATTTCCCTTCTGAATAAAGTCCCTGGGGTTAGTCGGCTCGGGGCCGGATTTCGTTCCGCCGAGGCCACTTGGTTATTCGGCTGGGGGCCGGATTTCGTTCCGCCGAGGCCACTTGGTTATTCGGCTCGGGGCCAGATTTCATTCCGCCGAGGCCACTTGGTTAGTCGGCTCGGGGCTGGATTTCGTTCCGCCGAGGCCACTTGTTATTCAGCTCGGGGTCGGGGTACGTCCCACCGAGTCTGTCTTTGGACTGGGGACGTAACATTCCCCCAGGGCCAAGTGATTCTAACAGCTCGGGGTCGGGTTACGTCCCACCGAGTTAGCTTCTTTGGTTTGGGGACGTAACATTCCCCCAGAACCCAAGTCTTTCACTCAACTCGGGGTCGGGTTGCATCCCACCGAGTCAGCTCCTTTGGTTTGGGGAGGTAACATTCCCCCAGGTCCAAGTGCCTTTCACAGCTCGGGGTCGGGGTACGTCCCACCGAGTCAGCCCTTCGGACTGGGGACGTAACATTCCCCCAGGTCCAAGTGCCTTTCACAGCTCGGGGTCGGGGTACGTCCCACCGAGTCAGCCCTTCGGACTGGGGACGTAACATTCCCTCAGGTCCAAGTGCCTTTCACAGCTCGGGGTCGGGGTACGTCCCACCGAGTCAGCCCTTCGGACTGGGGACGTAACATTCCCTCAGGTCCAAGTGTCGTTCTCAGCTCGGGGTCGGGTTGCGTCCCACCGAGTCAGTCATTCGGACTGGGGACGTAACGTTCCCCCAGGCCCGAGCATCTCTCACAGCTCGAGACAGGATCACATGCCACCGAGCACATCATCGTTAGCTCAGAGGCAAAATTTTCTCCTCACAATCGAGATTGGATCAGTCAGGGGTCAGGACCCCCAAGTCTCTGGTACAGATATTACAGAGGAGGAGTCATTTTTAGTTTGGACAACAAGAGGAACTTCATCTCCTGATGGAACGACCCAAGTAAGCAATTTGCTTTGAGGTGGAGAATCATTCTGAATAGAGTCAGCATCTCCAATAAACCGAGGATATGAAGATAGAAACAGAAGACTTAGTTGATGGCAAAAACAATTTCTCGGTGATTTCTGGAGCGACCACCAGCAAGGCGACCAGCACACCATCTTTTTTTATAGTTCCCGGCATCAACTCACAAACTCGTTGTTACCGAGAACTAGGGGACAGATGTTGATGGTGTTTTTCAGGTACTACGGCATTTAAGACAACACGACAAGCACAAAAGGGTAAATTTCTTTCCCTGGTTGACATCATGAAGAAGACCGACCACATCATGAAGAGACCGACCACATTATGAAAGGACCGACCACTTTGGTTCAGTTGACCGAGCATTATAGAGGTCGGCAAGAACATTCTCAGCATAAAAGGATCGCCATGGCCGACCTCATGCATACCGACCAGATAGCAAGGCGTGTTCAGGAAGGAAGAGCACCCTATTTTTGCGGAAAAGGGATAAGTTGTCCTACTATAATGGGGTAAAGTAATAACTTAATATCCTAATAGGATAAAGGAAGTAAATATAGTTTTGATTAGGAATCCTTATGGGAAAAGGAGACCATCTCCAATTGGGAATTCTTGTACAAATAGGAATATGGCTTCTTCACCATTATAAATAGGAGGGTAGAGTGAGTGTAGAAGAAAAAGTTGAAGGCAACATCGGAAAATCATCACAAGAGTGAGAGATTAGAGTCATAAAGTTCCGATTTGTAAGAGTAAAGGAGAGGCCTGAGAGGTGTATTTGAGTAATAAAGAAAGCACCATCCTGTTCTTGCCCGTGGACGTAGGTCGGATCCCAAAATCCACCGAACCACGTTAAATCACCTTGTCTGATTGGCGCATTTTCTTGTTTTCCGCTAAGTTTGCTTTTGGTCCCCCATAACCAAACAAATTCACAGTTGGAGGAGGATTTCCTCGGGAGTGATATTCCAATATTACCCTGAGACCAAAATCCACCGTCAACAGGATATATTGGCATATATTAGATATATGTTTCAGACTTGGATGTCCACCTACTGGATCTAGGAATTGGATAAGATCCAATTGATCTTAGAGATCTATCTAGTTAAATATCATACAATTTGTTGGCCAAAGTCAAGGTTGTGTGTTATTTAACGAGATCCTAGCCCACTAGGAAACAAGGTTTCTCGAGTACTCAACAAAGGGTTAGAGGCTCGCCGAAAAATAGTGTGAGGTAAGTATTAAATTTGCAATTTCATTTAGATACTTGCCAATACGCGCTCATTTCATTTTTCGTCATTTATAAATATATTAGTTGGACTAATATATAATCGTTTTAATTAAATAGTTGGACTGTATTCAAACTACTTCAAATTATAGTTGATTATATAATTGGATTATAGTAATCAATATATTTGAATTTAACCAATTAAATTATAGTTGATTATATAGTTAGACTATAGTAATCATTATATTTAATAGTACCCGAAATCGTTGATTGGATAGTTGGACTATAGCAATCAAGATAACTGAAAGATTAGCATTTAGAACATAATCATGGGGAAAATGTCATTAAACGGCTTTAATTTTCAAATTGGGAATAGATACTCAGGATAGTCCTGGGAAAACTAAGTAGTTATTCTATTTGATAGAACAACCTCTTGGGCCTAAGCCCGGTGTTGAGCAAATAGTAGGACATGATCTTTGGAAGATTCATGTGATGATAACTTTAGTGCTCAATCCATTATGCTTACTGCAATGACTCTTTAATTCCGTTGTCAAAATTAAGGATTAGATCTTTATACCATGATGATGAAATTAAAGATCTTCATTGATCTATTCTTAGATCTTAGAAGTACAAATTGCATAAGAAGCTCTTTAGCTCGTGTATGTCAGATGGTACATCTATCGAGCACTAGGTGTCGCAGATGATTGCTGACATTGATCAGCTAGGTTAGCTGGGCATTACCTACGTGGCCGAGACTACCAAAGATTTGATCTTATAGTCTCTACCCGAAATTTGAGCAGGTTGATCATGAACCAAGAGTAAACTCTTGGAGAGTTGATGGCTATGCTCTAGGAGGCAGAGCCAGAGCTTCTAAAATAGGCAAAGGCAAAATCATCAAAGTCTTCTAGGAAGACAAATGACATATCCCAAGATGTCTGCCTAAACTATGGAAAACGGGATCACTGGAAGCGTGACTGCCGTATGGACAAGGCAGACATGAAGGAAGTGAAAGCGGGGCAAGGCTCTGGCTTTAAGTATGTTTGTCATAAACATGTTCGCTATTAGTTTCAAAATTGGATTTTGATACTAAGTATCGTACATAAATATGTACTGATGTGCGGGATCTGCTGATAAGCAGGATACTGACTTCAGTTGAGATTGATCTGTGAATTGGAAACGGGACGAGAGTCTCTGTTTTAACCGTAGAAACCTAAGTTTAGGAACTACCCTTTGGGTGTGTACTTGAATAAGAAACTGTTAAAATGTACCTAGTTTGACTAGAAACATTATTTCTATATCATAGTATAATCTGTTGCGGATATACCTTTATATTCTAGAAAACTAAAGTGTTTTATTTTATAAAGGTGATATTGAGATAAACACATTAGACGTGAATAACAGTATTTATATTTTGAATATAAATGAATCTCAAACGTATGACATGACAAACAAATAGCTCAAACTGATTAATCAGATGAGACTTATTTGTGGCATTATTGTCTGGGACAATTAAACAAGACTCGTATATCCACACTTTCGAAGAGTGGATACTAGGATAGATTTGATTCTAATCAAATAATGTCTACGAATCTAGTTTATTAGGCAAAGTGCCTAAAACACCTTTTACTTGGTAAAAGTACAAGTGCCATCGATCTGTTAGCCCTTGTTCATAGTAACGTAAGTGGACCCATATCTAGCTAGGCTAGAGGTGGATATGAATACTTCATAACCTTTACGGATGTGGCATCGCGTTATGGTTATATGTTTCTTTTGAAACACGAATCGGAAACTTTTGATAAATTCAAAGAGTTTCGACACGAAGTAGACAAACAGATCAGGAAGAGTATTAAACCATCATGATTGGACCATGATGAAAATACTTAAGCAATAAGTTTCTCGACTAATTGAAAGAGTATAGTATTCTTTCAATGTGGACTCTTCCCGGAACACCTCAATTAGACGGTGTGTCCGAACTGGGAAACCGAACCTTGTTGTACATAGTAAGGTTAATCATGAGTCGCTCTGAGCTACCATTTTCCTTCAAGGGATACGCATTAAACAGTGCAATACTTATTTGGAATAAGGTTCCATGAAAATCTATTAGACAGATTTCATATTAGATATGAACAGGAAAGAAACCAGGTTTTCTCATTATTGAAGATTTGGGAATGCTGGGCATATGTTTGGATGGTACCAAACTAGAACCCAAATTGGATAAGTGCCTATATTTTTGGGTTCTCTTAGGGAAACCAAAGTATAGTACTTATACAACTCACAAGAGAACAATGTAATTGTTGCTCACCATGCGGTTTTCCTAAGAGGAATACTTATAAGCAGTGGTAAGTGGGAGGAAAGTAAAACTCGATGAAAGTCGGAGTAATAGTGTTCCAGGCACCGATTCCTTAATGGAACACAAATAGTTCATCAATGATGAAACTGTACCACAATTTTCAAATACACAAGAACCGCGCAAGTCGGAGAGAGTCAGAAAATAACCTGGGAGGTATGGGTTTCTGATCTCACCTCGTAAAGATATCAATCTTATTGAGGAAAACAAACCGAATATGTATGAGGAAGTGATACAAGGTATCGACTCCCTATTATGGCAAAGTACCATGATGTTCGAAATAGATTCCATTTATACCAACCAAGTTTGGACATTGGTTGATGTACCGGAAGGCATTGTGCCTATTGGTACTATATGTGTCTTCAAGGAAGACATACATGGATGGCAACATACAAACGTACAAAGCTAGGCTTGTAGCGAAAAGGTATCGTTATCAACATTGTGTCGATTACGACGAAACCTTTTACCTGTTGCCATGGTTAAATCCATTTGGATAATGCTTGCTGATGCTGCATGTTTCATTTATGAAATATGGCAACAGAACGTCAAAACCGCTTTCCTAAAACGAAAACCTTTTGGAGGATGTTTACAACATCCTGACGATTTTGTCGTACCAAAACATGCAAACAAGGTTTACAAGATAATCGATCCATTTATGGATTGAAGCAAGCATTGCGTTCTTGGAACTATCGTTTTGATATAATCATAATGGTATATGATTTAATTCAAAACGAAGATGATTCTTGTGTATATAAGGAGGTTAGTGGGAGCGCACTGACAGTGTTTGTCCTATATAATGATGATATATCATTTCTTGGAAATGATATTCCCATAAAATAATCGGTGAAAGCTTGGCTTTCATGAAAATTCTTCGTAGAATACTTGGGAGAGACAACCTTTATTCTAGGAATAAGGATCTACTGGGATAGATCTAAAAGTTTTTTGCACCACTCCGAGAACTCGTACATTGAAATATATGTACGTCCCTGGTGTCTCATATGCTTTGAGCATATGGAGTCACAATCAGGCCAATCCAAGTGATAGTTACTAGATTGAAGTTAAGAAACATCCTTAAGTATCTTAGATGAACTAAGATGCTTTCTTATACTATGGAGAAAGAGAACTTGAAGTGACCAGGTTCACCGTTGCAAGTTTCCTAACCGATAAAAATGACTATAAGTCTAATAAAGGTACTATATAGTTTGAATAACGGAACAGTGAGCTGGAAATCTTCCAAGCAAGATATTGTTGCCGAATAAACAACAAAAGCGGAATATTGCTGTTAGCTGTGGCAGCAATAGAAACACTTTGGATCTATATAATCCTAATTGGATTAGGAGTAGTTCTGTTAGCAGCTAAGCTAGGCTACATCACAGGCTAAAGAATTAATGGTTTATCAGCGATCCAAGTATATACACTTCACTATTCATCTGATTCGTTCTGATCATACATCGTGGCGATGTTATGATCGAATAAATTGCATCAGATGATAACTTTGTAAATCCGCTGATGAAAGCAGTTTCTCAGCAGAAGTTTGAGCGAACCCTACATAGTTCAAGTGTAGGACACTTGAGTGATTGGCTATAGGCCAATGGGACTTGTTGGATAATTATGACCCATAGCATCACTATTTGTACATAACATGGTGTTGTTGTACAATTAACTATGTGACAAGGAAATTGGTTCTTTATCATTTGTAATTAGATTACCGGGATATTTAAATGATAAAAGTCCATATGATCAGTTCCGGATTAATAAGATATGAGACAGTATTAATCCACTAAGGTTTAATCATTAAAACATCCCTAGTCTATATTATCGAGAATGGACATCGATAATGCGGAAGACTAGTATTGCACTTGTGCGTGTTATGGGAGCATAACGACATATTCTCATATATTTGGGTATTGGATACTCATGCAAGTGTAATAGGAGGTTGTGTTTACCGATGGTACGGAAACAGCTTCGCTCTGGATAGACCCCTTGGAATTCCATTGGTAGTATGACTATGTGTTTATGGAAGTCCGAATCAGGGTAGGTGTATTTGGTCTTAACCTGAGACTTGCACCGCTAATACTTGAGACAATCAATATACTTTAGTTTTGGTCGTCCAGGGCTTTAACAGGTTTTTTGTACGCCTCTTCTGGGTATATTGAGAATCGTAATGTATTGGGTGTGATGTCAAGATGGAAGTATCACTCCAGTCATATGGAGATGATGGTCACGTAAGATACAGAACTAGTACTCTTTAGTACTGCAGTCATCAGGATAATATGACTAGGTCATGATTATCCGATTATAGAGACTAGTTACCAAAGATCCGATATGTGCTTCGTACGGGGCAGACACAATTCCAGCCCCAGGCCTAGCACGTGACATCCGATACTGGATCGCAATACGCAATACTACGTATACAACGCCTGATATAGATTACATAATCATTTACAGAATATTTCTGGAGATTGGGTAGGCATGGTGTTTTGCTAGAAGCCAACAATGTCCTTGTAAATCGGTGAGGAAGTGGTACTAGGTACGCACGTATTCGGATAGTCTGATGACCGTATTTACTGCCCAACATATCCATGGATCTCTTGGGTCGCTTTTTCGAAGATTCACCGATGAGATTTGATTCGAAAAATATTAATCTGGAATTAATAATGAGAGAGAGAGAAAATTAATCTGGAATTAATCACGACAAGAATTAATCTGGGATTAATTATAAGAGAAAGAATTTATCTGGGATTAAATTCGTCGAGAAGAGAGATTGCGATTAATTTGGAATTAATCGGCAAAATAATTTTAATGGTGAAATTAGATTTTACTATTAAATTTATTTAATTGGGTTAAAATAATATATTAGATATATTAAATGAAATCGGATTTCAATGCGGAATTAAAATTGGATTTTAATTCAAGCAAACGAATTAATTTAGATTTAATTCGCGAGCGACTTCCGTAATAATTTGCTAGGCATCATTTTTTAATTAAATTGGATTTAATTAAGTCGCAACGGAAAATTCTTTAATTCGGAATTAAACGAACCCGGGCCCAAGCGAGGTTGCGTGTTGGATTAGCATACTTAAATTTGGAATTTAAAAGTGGTGGGACTCACTTCACTTACATCAACTTGTTGGACATTTGATGGAAGTGGTTGGACATTTTTTATGGCTTTGGTTTATTAGAAGTAAGGCTTGCTTTACTTGTTATACACACAAGCCAATTTCAACACAAAACTCTATATATAAATTAAGTCAACTTTGGAAGTTGTATGTGGTTACTATTCACAGCAACACAATTTTTCTCTCTTCTTCACTGCAGTGGGCGTGAACCTTGTACTTCTTCTTCTCCATTTTGTTGCAAAACAAGTGAGCTAGCACTCAAAGGAATCAAAAGAGGTGATAGGGAAACTCACCCAAGGGTTTAGAACTTCATTCAAAGCTTGGAGCTTCCATGGAAATGCATAAAAAGCCTTGAAACCCATCTGATCAATGTGAGTATTTTCCGCAACTCTTTTGATTTTATTCACACTATAATCTTGCTTAGTGATCTTGTGGCATGTCTTGGAGACTAACATACTATACTCTTTAAAATAATTGAGAAATTTATAGCTTAAGTATTTTCCTTTACGGTCTAACCGTGGGGTTTAGTTAATACTTTAGCCGATCTGTCTGTCTACTTCGTGTCGAAACTCTTTGAATCTTATCAAAAGTTTCCGATTCGTGTTTCATTAAGAAACACATAACCATAACGCGATGCCACATCCGTAAAGGTTACGAAGTGTTCATTTCCACCTCTAACCTAGCTAGATATGGGCCCACTTACGTCACTATGAACGAGGGCTAACATATCGATGGCACTTGTACTTTACCAAGTAAAAGTGTTTTAGGCACTTTGCCTAATAAACTAGATTCGTAGACTTCATTTGAATAGAATCAAATCTGTCCTAGTACCCACTCTTCGAAAGTGTGGATATACGAGTCTTTTTATTGTGTCCCAAACAACAATGCCACAAATAAGTCTCATCTGATTAATTCAGTTTGAGCTATTTGTTTGTCATGTTATACGTTTGAGATTCATTTATATTCAAAATATAAATACTGTTATTAACATCTAATGTGTTTATCTCAATATCATCTTTATAAAATAAAACACTTTAGTGTTCTAGATTATAAAGGTATATCCGCAACGGATTATACTCTGATAAAGAGATAATATTTCTAGTCAAACTAGGTACATTTTAACAGTCTCCTAATTAAGTACACACCCAAAGGGTATTTCCTAAACTTAGGTTTCTACGGTTAAAACAGCGACTCTCGTCCCATTTTCGACCCGTAGGTTGATCTCAACTGAAGTCAGTCTCCTGCTAACCAGCAGATTCTGCACATCAGTACATATCTATGTACCACATCTAGTTATCAAAATCCAATTTTGAAACTAATAGCGAACATTTTTTTAGGCATTGCATTTTTGCATATTAGCCCGATGATGAGTCTCGTATGGAGACACTACCTCTTTAGTTGTGAAAGCCGCGGGAAACGGACGTTGGAAGGGTAAAGTTGGAAATTAGCATTTTGTCAGATTTAACTCGCTTGTTTCGTTTCGGGTTCGCTTGTTGGACCTCTGTTTTTAAAACACACCAAACCCATTAAAACACATCTCACAAAATAAATAATTAAAATATTTAAACACATCTCACAAATTAATAATTAAAACCAATTAGAATTAAACTTAATTAAATAAATCACATTCACCAATTAAATTGAACTTGAAATTAAATTAAATTAAATTCCTAATTAAATAAAACACATTCCTAAATTAAATTAAATCACCTTCCTAAATTAAATAAATCATATCCTTAACTAAAAAGAACAAATCAAATCAATTCCCCTAATTAAAAGATTTCCTTATCATATACTAAATTAAAAAGATATCCCCAATTAATACACAAATCATATTCCTTCCCCAACAAGGTAAATCCTTTCCCTTAGCCTATAAAAAGAACCCTTAACCCATACATTCAAACCCTGGCTGGCTCACTTTCATGGAAAAAACCAAAAAACCATAAGGCATTCGATCTCTCCCCTCTCTACAAAACGCCTCACGTCCCTAAGCCTCCATGCATCTTTCATCTCTCTCAAACATATAACCCACAAGCCACATCGTCCCTTTACCCAGCTCATTGCCCCTACGGGTAACTCCCACACTCCTACACGCCCTCAATTAGCCACGCCTTGCCTCACGCAATTTGCCTGCCCGCAAGCCAAAACACACGTTGCCAGCCTTCAACTAGCCACGCCTTGCCATACTCAATCAGCCTTCAACGCACAAAGCAACCCTCTACACTACCAATAATTCAATTCATCAGCCCCTCTCGCCACGCAACTTGCATTTACTCTTACCAATCTGCAAGCCATCACGCCAACTTCATCAATTCACACAAAATCACTGACTAAAGCCGGCCCTTCCACTCTGCTCAAAGGCCACACGGCCCAACGCACCAAAGCAACAGCGCATCAAGCCCTTGCCTCATAAGCACGCCACCTTCCTCGCCCTTCAATGCCACCTGCCCTGCCTCTTCAGCCACATTCACAGCACTCACGCACCTGCCTTGCCCTTCAGCCACGTACACAACGCCATCAACTTCTACACCTATTCACACCCTAAATCAACGCCACAAACAGCCTCAATTACTGCCAAGAATAATCCCTCACTGCACGCCCAGTTCAACCGCATAAACCAGCCCAAAACACAGCCACAAACCTCCTAATAAATCACGCCTAAACTGCTCCCTGGTCAGCCCCTCAAAATAGTCCCCGAAACTGCCCAAAACTACACCCCGAAACTGCCTAAAACAGTCCATTAACACACCCAAAACAGTGACCTGAAACGTAGCAGCAAAACAGCAGCGAAACGAAGTAAAAAACAACAGCCGAATAGCAAAACAGCGAGGAAAGACGTTGAGTTAGTGAACCAGAAAAGTTGCGGATCATTCACCCTTCCAACGGACGTGTAACGCCCTTTCTTGGACTACAAAAGAGGTTAGACCTGAGGGCACCTTTTACTTATCTCTCTTGTTTTATTTTATTATTTTAAAATATTATTGCATGAGAGTCGTTTGAAGCATGATGTGATTTTTGGATGAGCGGGATATGTGTTCCCCTTTTGTGGTATATCGGATGGAAACCCGGACGTAAATTCCATAGCCGATTCCGAATGGATGGTAGTATGGTCTGCACTCGGGATACAATGCCACGTACCACTTAAGATATACGTATCTGTTTCATCCAAATTTGTATTTGAGTATGTTATAGTCTTTAGGTTATTCGTTTATTATTTAAAGCATGATTTAGCCTAGTTTACTATTTATTGTCAAAGCATGATAATGTTATTTTTATGCATGATATTTTGTTTAGTTTATGGTTATGTTTAAATAGTTATTTGTTTATTTTGGTTTAATGGTTCAATGTGCTCATTGTGTGATTCTATGTGTTGCCGTTTAAAGGCTTATTTTCAAGCATGCAAACTTAGATTAGGAGTTATTTTGATGAATGCATACTAGACGTAGATTACCCTTGAGCATGAATGTTGAATAGATTCGGTTAGTTTATTGTACAAATCATATCATCACAAGTGACATAAATAAGGGACCATTCTGAACCCAACGGTTTGAGGTCTTCCCTTGCGAGGGGTGAGTGCGGCCTTAAATCTTTGTCCCGGTTCACACGGGTGGCGACTCCATGTTATTTCGTACTCCCAACTAGGCCGTGAGTCTAGAAAAGCGTCGCCCAGGTTCTGTTGTCTACAGTCTGGCGACTCCACTGGGGATATTTTGAATCGGCCTCGAAATCATGTCTTGTGATGTGTATAATTTGTGCATTAGTTGACCATTTCTATAGTGGGTTGAGAGAGTTAATCAAAGGCTTTGTTGAAGCTAGGTGATGGTTGGGTGTCTTCCTTCACTCACTACCCTTCGGGGAAAAGCTGTGAAGGCACCCAAATAAATCATCACTTGTAGCTCGTTGTGACAGACTAGTTTGGAGGACTCGTTGTTTATTCCTGACACCAAGCGATAAGAGCCTAAGGGGCTTGGGTACTTAAGAGATCCTCGTTCCACCCTCCCTCTGGGGAATCTACAACGAGAAATCCATTCGACAGTTAGTCACACACTGTAACTCGTTGGCACGTACCGTAAGGTATAAAAAAGGTGCACTCACTTGGTCGCTTGAACCCTTGAGTGGGGAGTCCTAGTTGTGGGTAATCCTTCGTCAAACGAGAGCCTTTGTCCACACTCCTGTAAACCCATATGTGAACCATAGTTGTATGACCTATTGGGGCCACCCTTTATGCTTTTGATAACCCCATGCATATTATGTCTCATACATCCCATGCATCTCATGCATACATGCATCATGTTAAACTCGTGTCTTAAAAGCCATCATAGATATCCGTTGGGTTAGAAAAAAGAAAGACTTGTCAAATGAGAGTTTAGCAAACATTGACATCGGGAAAAAAGAAATCGAGAAACAGAGAACTTTACTGCAAGGATAGAAAGACCATGGTGGGCCCAAAAAGAAAAAAAAAAAGAAAAAAAAGAAAAAAAGAAAGAAAAAAAAGAGAAAAAAAAAAAGAGAGGAAAAAAGGAAAAAAAAAAAAAAAGAAAAAAAAAATTTGTTTGTTTGTTCTTAGTCCTTGATAGTTATACATAAGTCCAATGATGAAATCGTTTGCTTTAGGATGAAATCTTAGAAACGATAAACCCTTGATGTGCTTTTATCTGATAATTTGAGTGATTGATCTATGATACACTCGTAAGCACTTCACTATAGGTTCTTAGCGGTGAAAACCTGAGTAATTGGCAATGTGACTAGTTGAAGAAATTGTAGGTCGGTGAATGACCGTTTGCTTAGATGTCTATCTTGATTTGCTTATGTTATGATGTGTGGTATGGTTAAAAATGAAAGAAACGTCTCTAAAGAAAAGAATTGAACCACCTATAACCAATAAGCGTGAAGCTACCCATGGGCGAGTATTAGGACCACCATGAGGAGAAATGCTACCTTAAAGGGTAGGTGTGTTGAAAAAAAAAAGAGAAAAGAAAAAAAAAAGTTCAAAATAAAAAGAAAAAAAAAGAAAGAAAAAGACAAAAAAGAAAGAAAATCATACCACATTGAGCATAGAAAAGCAACTGCAGGGATAATTGAGATATCTAGGTTGGTTTGACCCACCGACCATAATTTTTGAAACAAAATCATTGAGTTGGCTTACCTGGGAATGAATCCGCAAAGAAACCTTTGCACAAACACACTTTGAGTCTGGCTTAGATCATTTATTCAAAGACTTGGATTTGAGTTGCATCGAATGTTTTGAAGGTTCTCTGGTTTCAATACTGAGCATTCTTTGAGGGCAATGATATGTATAACTATTGGGACTATTTCGTAGCATGTGACATAGCATGATGATATGGAAGGCCCCACCATGTGGTTCATCTTGACCAAGTGCAAACAGTAGAGAAAAAAGGTAAAACAAGACTGGGGGCAACCAGTCTCCCATATCGCGAATCAGGGACTGAGCAATCGCCTGGAGAACTGGCGGAAGACCTAACCCAGCAGAATAGGAAATTCATTCATGCATTCATGCATACACGTAACATATTTTGCATTCTTTTTTGTGTTTGTTTTGTTTTGTATTCACAGGTTTCAAAGAACAAAAAAGAGAAAGCGGCAAAGACAAGCCAACCAGAATCAGCAACACATCAGTATCAGTTTTGGGGATGAGTCCTAGGGTCGAAGCCCATATCAGTTTCGTTTTTTGGGGATGAGTCCCAGGGTTGAAGCCCATATCAGTTTCGGTTTTGGGGATGAATCCCAGGGTTGAGGCCCATATCAGTATCAGTTTTGGGGATAAGTCCCATGGTCGAGGCCCACATCAGCAGAGTCTTGGAATGAATCCGGGAATGAATCCCAGGGTCGAGGCCCATATCAGCAGAGTTTTTGAATGAATCCGGGAATAAATCCCAGAGCCGAGGCCCACGTCTTCAGAATTTGGAATGAATCCAGGGAATGAACCCCAGGGCCGAGGCCCACATCATCAGAATTTGGAATGAATCCAGGGAATGAATCCCAGGGCCGAGGCCCACGTCGTCAAAATTTGGAATGAATCCCAGGGCCGAGGCCCATATCGTCAGAATTTGGAATGAATCCCAGGGCCGAGGCACAATCAGCATCAGTTTAGGGCAAGGCCCACATTACATCAGATCAGCTTATGCCGGGTATGGCATTGGGGGGCGAGACCCACATTACATCAGATCAGTTTAGTCCGGGAATGGACACGCCGAGAATGGCACGCCGGGAATGGCACTCCGAGAATGGAGATATAGTCCGGGAATGGACACGCTGAGAATGGCACGCCGGGAATGGCACTCCGAGAATGGAGATATAGTCCGGTAATGGACACGCCGAGAATGGCACACCGGCAATGGCACTCCGAGAATGGAGATATAGTCCGGGAATGGACAGCTCGGGAATGAGCACGCCGAGAATGACACTCCGGAAATGGAGCACGGTTCGGAAATGGACCCTCATCATATCAGCGATGCCTCGGAAATGGGGTTTAGCACGCCGAAAATGGTACTCCGGAAATGGAGCACGGTTCGGAAATGGACCATCATCATATCAGCGATGCCTCGGAAATGGGGTTTAGCATGCCGAAAATGGCACTCCGAAAATGGAGCACGGTTCGGAAATGGACCATCATCATATCAGCGACACCCTAGGTACGGGGTTAGCACTGAGACTACTGCGACACCCTAGGTACGGGGTTAGCACGCCAGGTACGGCATGTGGACTATTCAGACTATTGTGGCTCTCTAGGTACGGAGACGTCAACGCGACACCCTAGGTACGGGGTTAGCACTCAGACATTTTATGGCTCTCTAGGTACGGAGACGTCACTGCGACACCCTAGGTACGGGGTTAGCATTCAGACATTTATGGCACTCTAGGTATGAAGATGTCACTGCGACACCCTAGGTACGGGGTTAGCATTCAGACATTTGTGGCACTCTAGGTACGGAGGCGTCACTGCGACACCCTAGGTGCGGGGTTAGCATTCAGACCACAGCGACGCCCTATGTACGGGGTTAGCACACAAGGTACGGCATGTGGACTATTCAGACATTTGTGGCTCTCTAGGTACGGAGACGTCACTGCGACACCCTAGGTACGAGGTTAGCATTCAGACCACAGCGACGCCCTAGGTACGGGGTTAGCACGCCAGGTACGGCATGTGGACTATTCAGCCATTTTGTGGCTCTCTAGGTACGGAGACGTCACTGCGACACCCTAGGTTCGGGGTTAGCATTCAGACAACAGTGACGCCCTAGGTACGGGGTTAGCACGCCAGGTACGGCATGTGGACTATGTGGACTACCGAGGAGTATGTGGACTATGTGGACTACCGAGGACTACCGAGGAGTATGTGGACTATGTGGACTACCGTGGAGTATGTGGACTATCGTGGACCACCGTGGACTACCGCGACACCCTAGGTACGGGGTTTAGCACTATCAACTCAGCACATCAGGCTCACCAGGTGACAGCTAGCGAGCCAGGTAAGTAAAAATACATTGCACGTACTTTGATAGGATTATCATTGTCACACACTGCACAAGTCCCATCAAAGTGGGGGCGACTGTAGGCATTGCATTTTTGCATATTAGCCCGATGATGAGTCTCGTATGGAGACACTACCTCTTTAATTGTGAAAGCCGCGGGAAACGGACGTTGGAAGGGTAAAGTTGGAAATTAGCATTTTGTCAGATTTAACTCGCTTGTTTCGTTTCGGGTTCGCTTGTTGGACCTCTGTTTTAAAACACACCAAACCCATTAAAACACATCTCACAAATTAAATAATTAAAATATTTAAAACACATCTCACAAATAAATAATTAAAACAATTAGAATTAAACTTAAATTAAATTAAATCACATTCACCAATAAATTGAACTTGAAATTAAATTAAATTAAATTCCTAATTTAAATAAAACACATTCCTAAATTAAATTAAATCACCTTCCTAAATTAAATAAATCATATCCTTAACTAAAAAGAACAAATCAAATCAATTCCCCTAATTAAAAGATTTCCTTATCATATACTAAATAAAAAGATATCCCCAATTAATACACAAATCATATTCCTTCCCCAACAAGGTAAATCCCTTCCCTTAGCCTATAAAAAGAACCCTTAACCCACACATTCAAACCATGGCTGGCTCACTTTCATGGCAAAAACCAAAAAACCCTAAGGCATTCGATCTTTCCCCTCTCTCCAAAACGCCTCACGTCCCTAAGCCTCCATGCATCTTTCTTCTCTCTCAAACATAAAAACCACAAGCCACATCGTCCCTTTGCCCAGCTCATTGCCCCTACGGGTAACTCCCACACTCCTACACGCCCTCAATTAGCCACGTCTTGCTTCACGCAATTTGCCTGCCCGCAAGCCAAAACACACGTTGCCAGCCTTCAACTAGCCACGCCTTGCCATACTCAATCAGCCTTCAACGCACAAAGCAACCCTCTACACTACCAATAATTCAATTCATCAGCCCCTCTCGCCACGTAACTTGCCTTTACTCTTACCAATCTACAAGCCATCACGCCAACTTCATCAATTCACACAAAATCACTGACTAAAGCCGGCCCTTCCACTCTGCTCAAAGGCCACACGGCCCAACGCACCAAAGCAACAGCGCATCAAGCCCTTGCCTCATAAGCACGCCACCTGCCTCGCCCTTCAACGGCACCTGCCCTACCTCTTCAGCCACGTTCACAGCACTCACGCACCTGCCTTCTCTTCAGCCACATACACAACGCCATCAACCTTCTACACCTATTCACACCCTAAATCAACGCCACAAACAGCCTCAATTACTGCCAAGAATAATCCCTCACTGCACGCCCAGTTCAACCGCATAAACCAGCCCAAACACAGCCACAAACCTCCTAATAAATCACGCCTAAACTACTCCCTGGTCAGCCCCTCAAAATAGTCCCCGAAACTGCCCAAAACTACACCCCGAAACTGCCTAAAACAGTCCATTAACACACCCAAAACAGTGACCTGAAACATAGCAGCGAAACAGCAGCGAAACGGAGTAAAAAACAGCAGCCCGAATAGCAAAACAGTGAGGAAAGACGTTGAGTTAGTGAACCAGAAAAGTTGCGGATCATTCACCCTTCCAACGGACGTGTAACGCCCTTTCTTGGACTACAAAAGAGGTTAGACCTGAGGGCACCTTTTTACTTATCTCTTCTTGTTTTATTTTATTTATTTTAAAATATTATTGCATGAAAGTCGTTTGAAGCATGATGTGATTTTTGGATGAGCGGGATATGTGTTCCCCTTTTGTGGTACATCGGATGGAAACCCGAACGTAAATTCCATAGCCGATTCCGAATGGACGGTAGTATGGTCTGCACTCGGGATACAATGCCATGTACCACTTAAGATATACGTATCTCATTTCATCCAAATTTGTATTTGAGCATGTTATAGTCTTTAGGTTATTCGTTTATTATTTAAAGCATGATTTAGCCTAGTTTACTATTTATTGTCAAAGCATGATAATGTATTTTTTATGCATGATATTTTGTTTAGTTTATGGTTATGTTTAAATAGTTATTTGTTTATTTTGGTTTAATGGTTCAATGTGCTCATTGTGTGATTCTATGTGTTTGCCGTTTAAAGGCTTATTTTCAAGCATGCAAACTTAGATTAGGAGTTATTTTGATGAATGCATACTAGACGTAGATTACCCTTGAGCATGAATGTTGAATAGATTCGGTTAGTTTATTGTACAAATCATATCATCACAAGTGACATAAGTAAGGGACCATTCCGAACCCAACGGTTTGAGGTCTTCCCTTGAGAGGGGTGAGTGCGGCCTTAAATCTTTGTCCCGGTTCACACCGGGTGGCGACTCCATGTTATTTCGTACTCCCAACTAGGCCGCGAGTCTAGAAAAGCGTCGCCCAGGTTCTGTTGTCTACAATGTTTATGACAAACATACTTGAAGCCGGAACCTTGCCCCGCCTTAACTTCCTTCATGTCTTCCTTATCCATATGGCAGTCACGCATCCAGTGACCCCGTTTTCCACAATTTCGGCAGACATCTTGGGATATGGCCTTTGTCTTCCTAGAAGACTGTGATGATTTTGCCTTTGCCCCTTTTAGAAGCTCTGGCTCTGCCTCCTTGAGCATAGCCATCAACTCTCCAAGAGTTTATTCTTGGTTCATAATGAACCTGCCCCAGCATTCGGGTAGAGACTATAAGATCAAATCTTTGGTAGTCTCGGCCACGTAGGTAATGCCCAGCTAACCTAGCTGATCGATGTCAGCAATCATCTGCGACACCTAGTGCTCGACAGATGTACCCTCTGACATACACGAGCTAAAGAGCTTCTTATGCAATTTATACTTCTAAGATCTAAGAATAGATCTATGAAGATCTTTAATTTTATCATCATGGTACAAGGATCTAATCCTTAATTTTGACGACGGAATTAAAGAGTCATTGCGGTAAGCATAAAGGATTGAGCACTAAAGTTATCATCACATGAATCTTCCAAAGATCATGTTCTACTATTTGCTCAACTCCGAGCTTAGGCCCAAGAGGTTGTTCTATCAAATAGAATAACTTCTCAGTTCGCAGGACTATACTGAGGTTCTATTCCCAATCTGAAAATTAAAGCCGTTTAATGACATTTTCTCCCAGGATTATGTTTTAAACACTAATCTTTCAGTTATCTTGATTCCAATAGTCCAACTATCCAATCAACGATTTCAGGTACTATTGAATATAATGATTATTATAGTTTAACTATATAATCAATTATAATTTGATTGTTTAAATTAAAATATATTGATTACTATAATCCAATTATATAATCAACTATAAATTGAAGTAGTTTGAATACAGTCCAACTGTTTAATTAAAACAACGATTAAATATTAGTCCAACTAATATATATATTAATTAATAACGAAAAATGAAATGAGCGCGTATTGGCAAGTATCTAAACGAAATTGCAAATTTAATACTTGCCTCCCACTATTTTTCGGCGAGCCTCTAACCCTCTGTTGAGTACTCGGGAAACCTAGTTTCCTAGTGGGCTAGGATCCCGTTAAATAACACACAACCTTGACTTTGGTCAACAAGCTGTGTGATATTTAACTAGGTAGATCTATAAGATCAATTGGATCTTATCCAATTCCTAGATCCAGTAGGTGGACATCCAAGTCCGAAACATATATCTAATATATGCCAATATATCCAATATATTCCCTAACCTTTTTCCTCTGAATCAACTAAGCCTTGGCTTTGGCCCAACAAACTTAATGATTCCAGTTAAGCGGGACCCATTGACCTTGGAAAGCTTCGTAATCGATGTCGATGGACAAGAAGTGATCTTGACTTTGGCCAACAAATCACAAATTGGACAAGACATGCGATATGGAACAAAGCCTTCATGATTCAAACACATCCGCGATGGATAAAGGTCTTGACTTTGGCCAACAAACCAGTACCAATCTTGGATCTTGAGAATGAATCATTCAATGGAAGGAAAAACGCTTAATATTTATTGAGGGTTTTTCGCGTAATTGGCAACCAATTAATTATCTTTAATTAGGTCTCATCATACACCCTTAAACATGCATTCTAAAAGCATAATAAGGCGCGATAAATAAATTAATAATGATATTGAGGGGAATAGGTGAGAAGAGAAATACAAAGAGTCAAGAGGTAATAGGCTGGACATGCAGGTCCAATTTAATAAATTCTAAATTTATTACAACAATTTCCAAAATTGCCCTCACCCATCTAATATCCATCCGATATACATTATTCATACATCACATCCATGTATTCACACAAAACATGTTATCAATTAATCTAATCCAATTAATTAATCTGAAATTAATGACCATCTAATGTTCAAACAACGATTTGATTTGCGCGAGTCCAACGCGTTTTAAGAATAAGTATTCAAAATATGAATTCTTGAATTATATCAAACTACAATATTAAATCCAATTTAATTTGTATTCAATACTAATTCTTTATTTTATTCCAAATTAAATAATTACACTTTTTAATGAGCCTTTGCGACTTAGATTCTAAATCTAATCTTTACAGGTCTCAAAGCCCAATTAATATCTAATGTCAATTTAATTAAAGTCCAATGGGAATTCAATTAATTTATAAGGCATGGACTTTGGCAACCAAAGCCCAATAAGGAATCACCCTTTTTCCAAAAATCAATTTAGGCCCATTAAATCGTAAATCAATTTACCCCAAGTCTTCCAACTCATCCAATGATCAAAAGAACAAAAATGACCATAACTTTAGGGCACCTAAACTTTCGGCCAAGCCAAAAAATTGGGGGAAAAATAATCCAATTCAATTTTCATCAAATTGATCATGCATAACTTTAAGTTATCATCATTCAAGCATATTCAAACGATCAATTTTATCAAATCATGCTCAAATCAATTTTACCCAAATTTTACCCTAAATCAATTTCATGGTTAAACAAGGCTCTGATACCATTGTTGGGTTTTCTAGGTCAAACCAAGAACAATTAAGCGAATGAAAAGTGTGAATACATCAAAGTAAAGTTACGGAATACTCACTTTGATCGGATTTGCGATGCGATGAAACAAAAAAAAGTTCTTCACCATTGAAGCTCTCGGCCAAGCTCATTTCTTTGTGCTCCATGTGTTTCAGTCAAGCCCCATTTGTGTGCTCCAAGCTCTAAGCTTTAAGAATGGATTCCATGCTCATGAATGAGTTTCCCTATCACCTTTGTGAGACTCCTTTGGTGTGCTAGCATCATTGAAAAATTGCAACAATTTTTCTATTTCCCTTTTGTCTAACTCTCGGCCAAGGAGAAACAAAAGAGATGAAGAGAAAATGATGGTGAAACTCACGCCCAAGTGAGTGAAGAGAGAAGATTAAGTTGGTTTTTTTATTTCCAAAATCTAATATAACTTACAGTTTCCAAAAAGTGGTACAAGGCAATTAAAGCCTTTCAACTATTCACATCACTCAAAAGTGACTTACATCACATCACTCAAAGTTGATGTGACTTACATCACAAGAATGACTAATGATGTGACGCGTGATGTGACTTGTGGGCCCCACTTGATTCGAAATGCGAGTGGGCTCGCAAACACTCCCGGGCTCGGGTTCGCTAATTCTGAATTAACGAATTTTCCGTTGCGACGTAATTAAATCAAATTTAATTAAATAATTATGCTTAGCAAAATTACTATTCACGTCCCTTGCGAATTAATTCTAAATTAACTCGTTCGCCCGAATTAAAATCCAATTTTAATTCTGCATCAAAATCTAATTTCATTTAATATATCGAATATATTAATTTTATCGATTAATTCCAAATTAATCGTTCTCTCTCTTTAAATAGAATTTTATCCCAGATAAAATATCTCTGTAATTAATCCTAGATTAATTTTCTCTCTCCTATAATTAATCCCAGATTAATCATGTGCGAGTCATACGTCATCGGTGAATCTTCGGGAAGCGACCCATGAGATCCCCGGATATGTTGGCAGTAAATCTGGTCGTCGGACTATCCGAACACGTACGTACCTAGTGTTGGGTTTCTAATTAGTCCAAATGATCAGTTTCAAGCAATGAAACACATGTACGAATACTCAAAGAAGTTGCGGAATACTTACAATGATCGGTTGAGCGATGCGATGAACAAAAACTTCAAGCTATCCTCTAAGGTGGATCACCGCAATTCCATTTTTTTTTATCCTCCAAATTTTCGGCCATCACCTCCAAGTGTGCTCCAAGAGTGTCGTCAAGCTCCAAGCTTTATTTGGTGATTCCATGCTCATGAAAAAGATTCCCTATCACCTTTGTATGTCCTCTTTCGAGTGCTAGCTCTTGGTGATTTTTGCCATAAAAATCACCATCTTCATCCTTGTAAATCTCGGCCTTGCCAAGAGAAAGAAGAATGTTTGGCCTCAAAGCCGAGAGAGGGAGGAGGGAAAATGGGTTTCCAAAACCGTGAGATGTGAAGAGAGAGGGAGGAAAAATGTGTTAAGTGTTTATTATACTTTGATTTTCCAAAAATCAAATACAAAAACCATTTACAAATTTCCAAAAGTCAAAGGCTTTAAAGCCAACAACCACTCCAATCACTATTCACATCAAAAGTGACTAGAGATCACATCACTCAAAGTGACAAGTGATTTGACGTTTGATGTGACTAGTGATTTGACGCTTGATGTGACTTGCGAGCCGCACTTGAATTCGAAATGCGAGTGCGTGCGTAAACACTCATGGGCTCGGGTTCGCTAATTCCAAATTAACGAATTTTCCATTGCAACGTAATTAAATAATTATGCCTAACAAAATCACTATTCACGTCGCTAACGAATTAATTCTAAATTAACTCGTTCGCCCGAATTAAAATCTAATTTCAATTCTGTGTCGAAATCCAATTTCGTTTAGTATATCGAATATATTAATTTATCGATTAATTCCAAATTAATCATTCTCTCTCTTTAATAAATATTTTATCCCAGATAAAATATCTCCGAAATTAATCCCAGATTAATTTTCTCTCTATTATAATTAATCCCAGATTAATAAAGTGCTAGTCATACGTCATCGGTGAATCTTCGGGAAGCGACCCATGAGATCCCCGGATATGTTGGCAGTAAATCTGGTCGTCGGACTATCCGAACACGTAAGTACCTAGTACTACGTTTTTACCGATTTACAAGACATGGTTGGCTTCTAGCAAAGCACCATGCCTACCCAATTCTCCAGAAATATTCTTAGTGGAATATGTGATCTATATCAGGCGTAGTATACATAGTATTGTGTATTTCGATCCAGTATCGGATGTCACGTGCAAGGCCTAGGGCTGGAAATGTGTCTGCCCCGTACGAAGCATATATCGGATCTCTGGTAATTAGTCTCTATAATCGGATAAACATGACCTAGTCATAATATCCCGATAGCTGCAGCATATAAGAGAACCAGTTTTGTATCCTACGTGATCATCATCTCCACTATGACTGGAGTGATACTTCCGTCTCGACATCACACCCAATACACTACGATTCTCAATATACCCAGAAGAGGCGTACATATAACCTGTTAAAGCCCTGGATGACCAAAACCAAAGTATATTGATTGTCGCAAGTATTAGCGGTGTAAGTCTCAGGTTAAGACCAAATACACCTAGCTTGATTCGGACTTCCATAGACACATAGTCATACTACCAATGAAATTCCGAGGGGTCTATCCAGAGCGAAGCTGTTTCCATACCATCGGTAAACACAACCTCCTATTACACTTACATGCGTATCCTATACCCAAATATATGAGAACTATGCTGTTATGCTCCCATAACACGCACAAGTGCAATACTAGTCTATTCCGTATTATCGATGTCCAGTCTCGATAATACTACGACTAGGGATATTTAATGATTAAACCTTCATGGATTGATACTGTCTCATATCTTATCAATCCGGAACTAATCATATGGACCTTTTATCATTTATACATCTTGGTGATCTAATCACAAATAATAAAAGAGCAATTTCTTATTTCACATAGTTAATTTGTACAACAACACCATGATCTGTACAAATAGTGATGCTATGGGCCATAACTGTCCAACAATCTCCCACTTGGCCTATAGCCAATCACTCAAGTGTCTTACACCCAAACTATGTACGGTTCGATCAAACTTCTGCTGAAGAAAAGGCTTTCGTCAGCGGATTTGCATGACTATCATCTGATGCGATTTATTCGATCATCACATTACCACGATGTATGATTCGAACGAATCAGATGTATAGTCGAAGTATTTATCTGGATCGTTGATGAGACCATTAATTCTTTAGCCTATGATGTAGCCTAGCACAGCTGCTAACAGAACTATATCTAATATAATTAGATTATTATCAATCCAGAAGGCTTCTATTGCTGCCTCAGCTGCAGCAATAATCCACTTTTGTTGTTTATTCGGTAACAGTATCTTGCTTGGAAGATTTCCAGCTCACTGTTCCGTTATTCAAACTTTATAGTACCGTTGTTACGACTAATAGTCATTTTTATCGGTTAAGAAACTTGCAATAGTGAACTCAGTCACTTCAAGTTCTCCTTCTCCATAGTTTAAAACAACATCCTTAGTTCATCTAAGATACTAAAGGATGCTCTTCACATCAATCCAATGACTATCACTTGGATTGGCCCGATTGTGACTCCATATGCTCAAAGCGTATGAGACACGAGGTCGCGTACATTTATTTCAATGTACGAGTTCTCGGAGAGTATTAAAAACTTTAAATCTATCCCAGTAGATCTTTATTCCTAGAATAAAGGTTGTTTCTCCCAAGAATTCTACGGAGAATTTCATGAAAGCCAAGCTTTCGCCGATTGTATTATGGGAATATCATTTCCAAGAAATGATATATCATCATTATTTAAGACATTCATTGTCAGTGCGCTCCCACTAACCTCCTCATATACACAAGAATCATTTTCGTTTTTGAATTAAATCATATACCATTATGATTACATCAAAACGATAGTTCCAAGAACCATATGCTTGCTTCAATCCATCCATGGATCGAATAACCTACAAACCTCGTTTGCTTGTTTTGGTACGATAAAACCATCAGGATGTTGTAAACATCCTCCAAAAGGTTTCCGTTAAGGAAAGCGGTTTTGGCATTCAGCTGTCATTTTTCATAAATGAAACATGCAGCATCAGCAAGCATTATCCAAATGGATTTACCGTGGCAACAGGTAAAGGTTTCGTCGTAATCGACACAATGTTGATAACGATACCTTTTCGCAACAAGCCTAGCTTAGTACATTGGTATGTTGCCATGCATGTATGTCTTCCTTGAAGACTTATATAGTACCAATAGGCACCATGCCTTCTGGTACATCAACTAGTATCCAAACTTGGTTGGTATACATGGAATCCATTTCGGACTTTATGGCACTTTGCCATTAGGGAGTCGATACCTTGTATCTCTTCCTCATACGTAGTCAGTTCGTGTATCTCAACAAGATTGACATCTTTATGAGGTGAGATCAGAAACCTATACCTCCTAGGTTGTTTTCTGACTCTCTTTGACTTACGCGGTTCTTGTGTATTCGAAGATTGCGGTATAGTTTCATCCTTGATGAACTATTTGTGTTCCATTAAGGAATCGGTGCCTGGAATAGTATTACTGTGATTTTCATCAAGTTTTACTTTCCTCCCACTTACCACTGCATACCGGTATTCCTCTTAGGAAAACCACATGGTGAGCAACAATTAGATTGTTCTCATGTGAGTTGTACAAGTACTATACTTTGGTTTCCCTAGGATAACCTATAACTTAGGCACTTATCCGATTTGGGTTTTAGTTTGGTATCATCCAAACATATGCCTAGCATCCCAAATCTTCAGGATTGAGAAAACCCAATTTATTTCCTATTCATATCTAATATTAAGTCTGTCTAATAGATTTTTATGAAACCGTATTCAAAATAAGTTTTGCACTGTTTAAAGCTTATCCTTTGAAGGAAACGGTAGCTCAAAGAGACTCATGATTAACCTTATCATGTCCAACAAAATTCAGTTTCTCCGTTCGGACACACCGTCAAATTGACGTGTTCCGGGAGGAGTCCTCATTGAAAGAATACTATACTCTTTCAAGTATTTAAGAAACTTATTGCTTAAGTATTTTCATCATGGCCTAACCGTGACAGTTTAATACTCTAGCCGGTCTGTCTGTCTACTTCGTGTCGAAACTCTTTGAATTAATCAAAAGTTTTCGATTCGTGTTTCAAAAGAAACACATAACCATAACGCGATGCCACATCTGTAAAGGTCACGAAACATTCCTAAATCCACATAGAGATATGGATAACTAATTAATCCCCAAGATTAAATATCAAGCCTCAACATTCCAACACAATCAAATAGCCTACTAAATATATGTTGGCAATCCCAAAACACATTAGATGAGGGACCCTCATATTTTTAAGTACTATTTGACTTGCTTGTCTATGTAGCCCAATAATTGTAAACCCAAACCCATTAGGTGAGGGCCAATCACATGTGTTACGTAATGAAAGGTGTCCAGTCTAGCTTAATTAGTAAAAATATCAAAATCCATTAGGTGAGACATTATTTGCTTGGGTGGAACAGTCAAAGCTTTGTATAAAGGTACAATACAAAAGGAGTTTTGACTCATTGAAGATGAAGTGCCAAAACCCATTAGGTAAGATATGATATTACGATGAGAATTCAACATCCTACTAGAAATATATCCAATAATGTTTTCGTCTACCAAATAGGGGGTGTGTAATTCAGAAAAAATAAGTGGGAGAAACATTGTTTAAAAGACCTTAAACTTTGGTGAAAACTTATTACAAAAATTACTAACAAAATATTATTTTCAACAGAGTAAGTGATACAAAATGAATCCATTAGCCTCAATATTTGACAAAGACAAACTCACTGGCCCAAAATATTTGGATTGGCGTCGTAAACTCAAGATTTTCTTGGATTACGAGCGTCTCTACTATGTTCATGATATGATAGATTATAATCCTATTGATAATGATACCTCTACTTAACAGGTTGCTACTTACCATAAGTGGCTGAACGATGACCTCAATGTGAGAAGCTATATCAAAGCCTCTCTAAGCTCAGCTTTGTAAGAGTAATACGAAAGTTTGACTCATCAATGGAAATCATAGAACACCTGCAAGAGTTGTATGGTGAAAGTAGTGAAACTGTTAGGGTTGGTGCTCCGAGCGCCAATTTTATTATGTATTTCAATGTAAATACTAATGTAACGTTTTATTATGAATAAAATGAACAGTTTCTTTTATATAACTTCTTCTTTAATATGGTAAAGATGTAACCGACCTTAGAATGATTAGTTATGATACTGTTGCAAAAGTGTCCCAACTGACATTGAGTTGTATCATGACGTTGTCATTCTTAGACAGTTCTCGGTCAAGGTTTACACTACTTGGTCAGTAAAGTAAACCCGTAGAGACTGGTACATGTCGTATATTGGAATCTTGGATTCTGGTGGTTTCTCAGTGAACCATGAGTCTTGGAGACTCGTATAGACGTGTAGGTGTTTATAGTGGATAAACACTGAACGACTCACCGAAGATTCTTAATAGATGGTACACCAACGTCAATAAGAATCTTCTCGAGTTGAGTGAGCATAGTGATTCTTTGGCTTGAGATACTACTGTGGATATCTAAGTTATCCTCCACACTTAGATGGTAGTCACGTCACCATTCTATTAAGATCAGACCTCTGCCTGTTCGTTGGGTGTGGACTGATGCTCAGGATATCCTGTGTGTATCAAGATAGGATCTGTCAGCTCTCTGTACAGAGTATAGGTATTCAATATGGAATTAACAATCTGTTAAATCCATGGGCTCGTGGTACACTGTAGAAATTAGTTCTAAGTGTTATTTGAGGGATTTCTAATAGAAACGTCGACGTGATTATATCTATAGAGATTTGATGTTTTTATCTATATCTCTGGATTAATCCGGATACCTATGACGAAGGGATTATACGTATGCAGTGACCTCGACCTGTATAATTCAGTGAGTTTATCTGTGTTCGTCATAATTTACGGGTGGGTGAAATATGGACACGTAATTTGATTTCGTGACGGATATGCCTGAACCGAGAGAGTCTCACTAATGAAATTTATTCGTAGAGCACTAGGGCAACTGTTATGAATAATACTGATTATTTATAACTCGTTTAATGGTTAAAAGAAAAATACATGCAATCGGGACCTATCGGTCATTTCCAATATTGATGTGTATTTTATTTAATACTTGATTTTATTAAATACACATTAATAAAATATCAAATTGTGATATTTGACTTATATCATTAATATATGTATTTGAGATATTTATTGTAAATATAATACATATATTTAAGATATTTATATTTAATTATTTAATTAATTAATTGTTAAATAATTAAACTAATTAATAAAATTAATATCTTTTGTAATGATTTTACTTTTAAATGGCTTGAATCCATTGGAACACATTTTACTTTACTTTATGGAAGATAAATGTTACCTTTATTAAAGTAATAAGTGTGCCAATTAAAATGGAACAAAAATCAAATAGTTATTATTTATTTTTTCTTCCATTAAATTCGGCCATTGTGTATTTGGTATATCAAAATTGTTTTGATTCATTTTTTACCTTTACACAAGTTAAACAAAAATTACAAAAAGGGAGTTGAGAGCATTTGGTTGAAAAAGAAAAGGAAATCAAAGCAAAATTTGGTTTTTGTAAGTTATTTCACTTCTTCTTCTACATGAAAATTGTTTCAATATTTCTTAACTTCAATTGTGATGTTAAGATCATACCTCTACTCTTTTAGTTTGTAATTAAATTTGTTGGATGCTTGTTGGGTGTGTTTAAGCATGTAAAATTAATTTATTTGCTTATTAATGTAATTAAGCTTAATAAATTAATTAGAAAATTAAAGTTGCTATTCTAGAGTTAATTAGCCATTCATAATTAGTATAGAATTTTTCTTGATTAATTTCATGATGGTGAGAATTAATTGGTTTGGTAATTTGAAGATTAAAGTATTGAATTTCTTTAATTTAGTGTAAATTACCTAATTTGAGTGATTTATGAAATTAGGGTTCTTAACCCACTCAAATTTTGGGGCTTTTCATATATATACTTTAATTTGATGTATATTTTATGCATGTACAATTTGGGATTAATTGGATTTGATCTTGATGTGTTTTGAACAAATTGGGCCAAATTGCAATTAATTAAAATTTTGGGCTGTTTTGTAAATTCTTGAAAATTCTGGGCAGTGGCGCAAATCTGGAAAAATTTTCTGGTTTTGTTGCAAACTTGGAAAAATTATTTTGGAATTAATTAAATATGTAATTGACATATTTAAAACTACAATAATTAATTTACAAAAGTTTGGGGTAATTTTGTAATTAAAAGAAATATGATTTCTTGGGTTATATTTCATAATTTAAGTATTGGTTAATTAAATAAATAAGTTTATTTAATTGTTCCAAGAAAAATTTCTGAAATCGGAAAAATCGTTTTTTCCGCGTTCCGCTGCGCTAACCCTGTAATTCCTAATAAAATCCCAACAAAAATGGTATCAGAGCGAGTCTGATTCTGGAACCCCGATATATGATTATGCCTTGAAAATTCAATATTGACTTTAATCTTGACTTTAATGCATGATTATACTTATTTAATTTGATTAAATAAATTAATACATCTTTTGCGGAAAATCCCTATTTAAAATAAGGTTTATAATTTAATATGTATTTGATGCATATTAATCGGTCCGTCTTGTCAATACCGCTTATCGGTAAATTTTCTACGACTATATCTGAGAACGTGCCAAAGCTGTGAGGATATGGCCGGTAGAAATTTATCTGTACCGGGTGTAGACACTGCATTTTTGCATATTAGTCCCTATGATGAGTCTCATTTAGAGGCACTACCTTTTAAGTCACGGAAGTCACGAGAAACGGACGTCGGAAGGGGAAATTCAGAATAAACAAGGTTCACTGTTTTCGTTCGTGCTGCGTTCGTTAATTCGTTCGAACTCCAAACAGATTGCGGGCGTTCGTGCCGCGTTCGAACGTTGTCGGTAATTCTGGTTTTGCTGCTAGCCTCACATTAAGCCCAATTCGCCCAAACCTTGGCCCACACGCCCAAGCCCACTTAAAATACATATTTAACACATGGTGAAATCAAAACAAATCTAAAAATCACATACCAAATTAAAAAGATGTCATGCCTTATTAAAATCAATCAACCAATTATATTCCCAATCAAATATGTATTATTCCTAACTTAAAATATTGTATTCCTAAACCAAGCCAATCAAATATTCAACCTTCCTAATCTAAACCAAATTTGTCCCCCATCAATCTAAACATTTCCTTGTTGAATACCAAATCAAATCCTCCTCTTAATGCCAAAAATCTCTTCCTTGTGAGACAAAGAGCAGCCCTAGCCATTCTCTATATAAACAACCCCTAACCAAGACATCCAGTCCCCGAGCTCATTCATACAAGAAAAGCCTCCCCTAGCTCATACACATAATATACACACAACTCACACAAATCACAACACACCAAGAGCCCTAGCCACTCACGGCAATAACAAGAAGAAAAACAGAAATAATCCCCTTCATCTCCCCCACTCCACAACCGATAATAGCAGCCCCTACACCTACTAAAACAGCCCATACAGCAGCGCTAAAACACGCATACAGTAGCCCTAAACACACACATAAAACAGCCCCCGAATCACACCATAACATCACCAAAAAGAACACCCAAAACAGTCCATCAAGAACATCAAAACAGCCCAAAAACAGTAACTAAAATACAGCAGCAAAACAGTAGCAACGGCAGCGAATCGGAGTCAAAAGCAGCAGCAAAAGACGGAGAACGACGACTCAAAACAGTAAGACAACGAACGAGAACAGTGAACCAGTGAACCGGAAGAGTTGCGGAGCATCCACCCTTTCGACGATCGTGTACCATACATCCGAGAGGTGATTTAAAAGGTTAGAGCTGATGTCACTTTTTTTTTTCATTAGTTTATATTCGTTTTTTTTATTATTATTGAATTCTATTCGCATGAGAGTCGTTTATGGATGCATGTTGTGGCTTGAATGAAATGGAAGAGTGTCGTCTCTTGTGGTATATAGGATGGAAACCCAGACGTAAATTCCGTAGCCGAATCCGAATGGACGGTAGTGCGGTCTGTACTTGGGATACAACTCCACGTACCACTTGAGTAAACGGCACCTTCTCTTGTTTTGTGCTGCTTTGGTTTATTTATTTCTCGTCACTTGAATTCTGTATGTTGCTTAGTCCTGCATGATTCAATCGAGCGCATGGGCTTAGTAAGTGGAACGAAAGATCCCCTATGGGGAGGGGTTAAAGCCATTTACCACGATGCTTTGCCGCGCCAGTTGATGTGTGTCCGGTTGAATGCAAGATACGCTCAATCGGGCATGCTTAGTTTGATATGATTGTCTTTATGTTTTTATGCATGGTTCAATCAAGCGCATGGGCTTAGTAAGTGGAATGAAAGATCCCCTATGGGGAGGGGTTAAAGCCCTTTACCACGATGTTTTGCCGCGCCGGTTGATGTGTGTCCGGTTGAATGCAAGATACGCTCAATCGGGCATACTTAGTTTGATATGATTGTCTTTATGTTTGTATGCATGATGCGATCGAGCGCATGGGCTTAGTAAGTGCGATGAGAGGTCCTCTAATTGAAGAGGTTAAAATCCTTTACCATGATGCTTCGCCGCGCCTCGCATTGTACTATTTGTCATTTATGTATTGCATCCCGTTTCATGCATCAGGCCTGTTCCCGTTCGAACGCGTTTACGAACGCAACTCGAACGCGCATGTATTTTGCCTTATCATGCATCAGGTCTCATTCCTGTTCGAACGCGTTCACAAACGCCATACGAACGTGAGCATTCTGTTTTATTTCCGTTCGAACGCGTTCACAAACGCCACACGAACGTGAGTATTCTGTTTCATTTCCGTTCGAACGCGTTAACAAACGCCATACGAACGTGAGCATTCTGTTTCATTTCCGTTTGAACGCATTTACGAACGCTACTCGAACGAGAACCTTCTGTTTACCGTTCGAACGCGTCTACGAACGCTGCACGAACGCACACGGTAAACAGATCCTCTTGCATCACATTACGACATGTCCATCTTAGCATATAGTCACCCTTTTTTTACGTTATGCATTTGTATTATCTCTCTAGTTGTCCATTTCTGTTATGCGCTTAAATATCTTTTCTTAATATGCATGCTAGTAAGAATGCTATTTGTTTGCGCTTCTGTGTCCACCAATGCGTTCATTAACTTATATGCTTGCCGTATGATAATCCTTATGTATGTAAATTGAGACGTAGATTACATGCAAATAGGCTGTATGCAAATTCGAATATGTGTTACATATAAATTTAGATGAACTTGTTGATGTATGTATGTGAATGTAGAAGCATGATATTCTTAGAAATAAGTGTTACTTAAGCCTGATTAAATTATTATATAAATCCTTTCATTACAAGTGGCATAAGTAAGGGACCATTTCGAACCCAACGGTTTGAGGTCTTCCCTTGCGAGGGGTGAGTGCGGCCTTAAATCTTTGTCCCGGTTCGCACCGGGTGGCGACTCCATGTTATTTCGTACTTCCCAACTAGGCCGCGAGCCCAGAACAGCGTCGCCCAGGTTCTGTTGTCCACACCGGGTATATTTGATATTAGGAGAATTCAAGCGAAAGCGCAATCCTCAACGTGCCAAAGCTGTCAGGGTTACGTAAGTATCTTGAATTCATCATTGACAAGTTTGACCTTGATACGCCTCCTTGTGAACGTGCCAAAACTGTCACAACGAGAAACAACCAGGACTGAAAACCCATGAGTCACTATTCAGTGATCGACAATGTGTTGTCTACCTAAATGAATATACGTAGGCGAGAACGTGCCAAAGCTGCGAGCTGAAATATAATCATGGGGTCCACCTTTCACTATTATGTTATGATTAGATTATCGCGTGTTTTGTATTCTGTTTGGGGATTACAGTATTGCATGAAATAGTGGGAGGGGAATTTTTAGATTAAAAATCCATGATCTAGTTAATGCTTTATGATATATTATGAAACTGTTATAATCTTTTATCTACTTATTTATTGACCGTTGGTTCGCTGTCTATTTGATAGATTTGCGATGGCGGCACCTCCACCCAATCCTTTTGCACGTATGTTTGATACGAACAAACTGAAAGGTGCAGAAAACTTTGCGGATTGAGATATGGACTTTAGGATTGTCCTCAATTCCGAGAAACTGGGGTATATTTTGGAAGGTCAATTACCGCTTGCTATATCACCCGATGCATTACCTGAAGAACGTGAGACTTTCCAGTGATGGAATGATGATGATTTAAGGGTTAAATCATTCATCTTGAGTTCTCTTTCTTCAGAGCTTAAGAAGACTTATTGGGAGATGCACGATGCATATAGCATGATGACACAACTTCGTGAATCGTTCATGAACCAGGAACATGTCATTGTTCATAAAGTTTCGATGGAATTGTTCCATTCTAAACTTGATGAGGGGCAGGCTGTAAACCCGCATGTACTTCACTTGATCGATTTGATCGAGCAATTGAGGCGATATGATTTCCCTCTGAATGAGACTCTTGGTCGTAGTGTCATTCTCGGTTCACTCCCGGCTTCATATCGCCAGTTCGTCATATACTTCAACATGAATGGGATTCATTGTTCTTACCGTGAGTTTCATAGGATGCTTCTCACAGCAGAGGAAGATTTAAGGAATGGAGTTCCGACTCGCCTTCCGAAACCCACTTCACTTTTCGCTTCTTCCCAATCCAAGTTGAAGGGGAAGAAGTCTAAAGGAAAGAAAAAAAAGGGTTTCAATATTCCTCTGCAGGGTAAGACGGCGAAGCCCAAAAGAGCTTCTGAAGACAAGTGCCACCACTGCCAGAAAGTCGGGCACTGGAAACATAACTGCCCGAACTATCTTGTGCAACTCAAGAAGGAAAGAGCATCGACATCAGGTACTTTTATTTTTCCTATTATTGATATCTCTTTGGCTTGTGAAGCTATTACATCTAATTGGATTTTAGATTCTGCTTGTCCTATTCACATTTGCAATACGTTGCAGGTGCTGACGGGAAGTAGACGGCTGAAATCTAGGGAGATGCAGTTGCGGTTCAGGAGTGACGACTCTCTGGATGCAGTTGCAGTGGGCATGTGTGAGATTCTCTTACCCAGTGGGAGACTTTTGTTAAATGACTGCTATTTTATGCCAGGATGTGTGGCGAATATTATGTCCTTTTTTGTATTAGATATTGAAGGATATAATGTAAATATTAAGAATCGTTCTTTGTATTTATATGATAGTTGTAATATTCAGATCCTTTGTTGTCCAAATGAGCATGGTCATTACATATTGCGTACCTCACAAGATATCTTTAATACTGGAATAAATAAACGTAAAAAATCTGATATAAATAATACTGAACTCTGGCACATGAGGTTAGGTCATATAGGCGTGAAATGCCTAACCCAATTGGTTAAGAATGGTTTGATACATGATCTCACCATTGAACCTTAACCAATTTGCGAATCTTGTATTCGGGGTAAAATGACCAAAGCCTCATTTTCAGGTGTTGGACACCGAGCCAGTGACTTGTTGGAACTCGTACATTCTGATGTATGTGGTCTCTTAAGTCAAACTGCTCACAGTGGCTTTTCTTACTTCGTCACCTTTACCGATGATCTGTCACGGTACGGTTATGTCTATTTGATGAGACATAAATCAGAAACCTTTGAAAAGTTCAAAGAATTCTGAAATGAAGTTGAGAAACAAACTGGTCTATATATTAAATGCCTTCGATCTGATCGAGGCGGTGAATATATGAGTGGAGAGTTCACTGATTATTTAAAGGAGAATGGGATTCTCGCTCAATATACTCCTCCCGGTACTCCGCAACATAATGGAGTATCTGAGAGGAGAAATCAGACTTTATTAGATATGGTCCGATCGATGTTGAGTTATACAGATTTACCATATTATTTATGGGGTTATGCTCTTTTAACTGCCGCACATCTTTTGAACAAGATTCCTTCCAAGGCTGTTCCTACGACTCCGTATGAGATATGAACCGGTAGGAAACCAAATCTTAGTTATATTAAGATTTGGGGGTGTCCTGCTTATGCAGGATGGCTCAGCAAGATAAGCTTTTGCCTCGACGGTAGAAGTTTAGGTTTGTTGGATATCCTTCAAATACGAAAGGATATTTGTTCTATGATACCGATCATCGAAATGTGTTCGTAGCTCGCTTCGCAAAATTTCTAGAAATAGAATTTTTGGCTGAAGGTGGTCATCATAGACAGGTTGAACTTGATGAAGTACAGCCTGGAACCAACGAACTAATGGAGGAACCTATAGTTCAAGAAGATGGAGAACCTTCAACACACACACTCCGTAGGTCACAAAGGGTATCTAGACCTCCTGAACGCTTGTATTTGATACAAGATAAGAGTCTCGATGTTCTCTTATTAGAAGAGACTGACCCTTTTACCTATAGAGAATCGATGTTGGACATCGACTCCGTGAAGCGGCAAGATGCCATGAAATCCGAGATAGACTCAATGTATGAGAATCAAGTTTGGAACTTGGTTCCGCTTCTCGAAGGAATTGTTACTATCGGTTGTAAATGGATTTACAAGATGAAGCGAGGGCTCGATGGAAAGGTTGAAACCTTTAAGGCCCGACTGGTAGCTAAAGGTTACTCGCAGTGACCTGGAGTCGACTACGATGAAACTTTTTCTCCAATTGCCATGCTAAAGTCCATCATGATTTTATTGTCAATTGCCGCATATCATAATTACCAGATTTGACAAATAGATGTCAAAACGGCTTTTCTAAATAGATTTCTTGATGAAGAAATCTATATGGAACAACCGGAAGGTTTTGCATCCAACGAGAACTTGGGCATGGTATGAAAGCTGAAAAAGTCTATTTATGGACTTAAACAGGCTTCACGAAGTTGGAATCTTCGATTCGACGAGATAATCAAATTGTCTGGTTTTCTCAAGAATTCAAAAGAATCTTGTGTGTATCAGAAGGCTAGTGGGAGTATGCTGGTATTTTTAATTCTCTATGTTGACGACATCCTTATCATTGGGAATGATATTGGGATGATGCAAGGCATCAAAGCTTACCTCTGTAAGAATTTCTCCATGAAGGACCTGGGTGAAGCTTTTTATGTCTTGGGTATAAAACTCTATAGAGATAGAGAAAGGAAGCTTATTGGGTTATCCCAATCAACATACATAGATAAGATCTTAGAACGGTATAATTTTGTTAACTGTAAGACAACAAACATACCGTTCAGACATGGTTTACATCTTTCGAAGAAGATGTGTCCGCAAACAGAAGATGAGAAGATTAGAATGTCTAATCAACCTTATGCTTCGTGTTTGGGCAGCATCATATATGCCATGTTATGTACTAGGCCTAATATCAGCTTCGCAGCTAGTGTGACAAGCAGATATCAGTCCAATCCAGGAAATGACCATTGGATGGCCATTAAACATATCCTCAAGTATCTTAAAGGTACTAAGGATAAGTTTATAATTTATGGAGGAAACGAATTGCAAGTTAATGGGTATACGGATTACGATTTCCAATCGGATCCTGATGATAGAAAGTCTACATCAAGATTTGTATTTACCCTTAACGGTGGTGCAGTTTGTTGGAAGAGTTCCAAACATGGGTCAACAGCTGATTCCACCACAGAGGCAGAATATATTGCAGCTTCAGAAGCTGTAAAGGAAGTTGTATGGGTTAGGAACTTTATCACAGAATTGGGAGTAGTCCAAAGGATCGAGAATCTGATTCCGTTATACTGTCATAATACTAGAGCCATTGCACAAGCAAAGGAACCAAGGGCGCATCAGAAGTCAAAGCATGTGGAACGAAAGTACCACATCATTCGAGAGATTGTGCCGCGATGGGACATTATCGTGTGCAAGGTACTGAGTGAAGATAATGTAGCAGACCCGCTTACGAAGGCCATACCTCTGAAGTTATTTGATAAACATGTGGAGTCGATGGGTATTAGATACAATCGATATTGGCACTAGAGAAAGTGAGAGATTTTATTAGGGTTGGTGCTCCGAGCACCAATTTTATTATGAATAAAATGAACAGTTTCTTTTATATAACTTCTTCTTTAATATGGTAAAGACGTAACCGACCTTAGAATGATTAGTTATGATACTGTTGCAAAAGTGTCGCAACTGACATTGAGTTGTATCATGATGTTGTCATTCTTAGACAGTTCCCGGTCAAGGTTTACACTACTTGGTCAGTAAAGTAAACCCGTAGAGACTGGGACATGTCGTATATTGGAATCTTGGATTCTGATGGTTTCTCAGTGAACCATGAGTCTTGGAGACTCGTATAGACGTGTAGGTGTTTATAGCGGATAAACACTGAACGACTCACCAAAGATTCTTAATTGATGGTACACCAACGTCAATAAGAATCTTCTTGGGTTGAGTGAGCATAGTGATTCTTTGACTTGAGATACCACTATGGATATCTGAGTTATCCTCCACACTTATATGGCAGTCACGTCACCGATCTATTAAGATCAGACCTCCGACTGTTCGTTGGGTGTGGACTGATGCTCAGGATATCCTGTGTGTATCAAGATAGGATCCGTCAGCTCTGTGTACAAAGTATAGGTATTCAATATGGAATTAGAAATTTGTTAAATCCATGGGCCCGTGGTACACTATAGAAATTAGTTCTAAGTGTTATTTGAGGGATTGCTAATAGAAACGTCGACGTGATTATATCTATAGAGATTTGACGTTTTTATCTATATCTCTGGATTAATCCGGATACCTGTGACGGAGGGATTATACGTATGCAGTGACCTCGACCTGTATGATTCAGTGAGTTTATCTGTGTTCGTCATAATTTACGGGTGGATGAATTATGGACACGTAATTTGATTTCATGACGGATATGCCTGAATCTATAGAGTCTCACTAATGAAATTTATTCATAGAGCACTAGGGCAACTGTTATTAATAATACTGATTATTTATAACTCGTTTAATGGTTAAACGAAAATTACATGCAATCGGGACCTATCGGTCATTTCCAATATTGATGTGTATTTTATTTAATACTTGATTTTATTAAATACACATTAATAAAATATCAAATTGTGATATTTGACTTATATCATTAATATATGTATTTGATATATTTATTGTAAATATAATGCATATATTTAAGATATTTATATTTAATTATTTATTTATTTAATTATTAAATAATTAAACTAATTAATAAAATTAATATCTTTTGTAATGATTTTACTTTTAAATGGCTTGAAGCCATTGGAACACATTTTACTTTACTTTATGGAAGATAAATGTTACATTTATTAAAGTAATAAGTGTGCCAATTAAAATGGAACAAAAATCAAATAGTTATTATTTATTTTTTCTTCCATTAAATTCGGCCATTGTGTATTTGGTATATAAAAATTGTTTTGATTCATTTTTTACACTTACACAAGTTAAACAAAAATTACAAAAAGGGAGTTGAGAGTATTTGGTTGAAAAAGAAAAGGCAATCAAAGCAAAATTTGGATTTTGTAAGTTATTTCACTTCTTCTTCTACATGAAAATTATTTCAATATTTCTTAGCTTCAATTGTGATGTTAAGATCATGCCTCTACTCTTTTAGTTTGTAATTAAATTTGTTGGATGCTTGTTGGATGTGTTTAAGCATGTAAAATTAATTTATTTGCTTATTAATGTAATTAAGCTTAATAAATTAATTAGAAAATTAAAGTTGCTATTCTAGAGTTAATTAGCCATTCATAATTAGCCTAGAATTGTTCTTGATTAATTTCATGATGGTGAGAATTAATTGGTGTGGTAATTTGAAGATTAAAGTATTGAATTTCTTTAATTTAGTGTAAATTGCCTAATTTGAGTGATTTATGAAATTAGGGTTCTTAACCCACTCAAATTTTGGGGCTTTTCATATATATGCTTTAATTTGATGTATATGTTATGCATGTACAATTTGGGATTAATTGGATTTGATCTTGATGTGTTTTGAACAAATTGGGCCAAATTACAATTAATTAAAATTCTGGGCTGTTTTGTCAATTCTGGAAAATTCTGGGCAGTGGCCCAAATCTGAAAAAATTTCTGGTTTTGTTGCAAACTTGGAAAAATTATTTTGGAATTAATTAAATATGTAATTGACATATTTAAAACTAAAATAATTAATTTACAAAAGTTTGGGGTAATTTTGTAATTAAAAGAAATATGATTTCTTGGGTTATATTTCATAATTTAAGTATTGGTTAATTAAATAAATAAATTTATTTAATTGTTCCAAGAAAAATTTTTGAAATCGGAAAAATCGTTTTTCCGCGTTCCGCTGCGCTAACCATGTAATTCCTAATAAAATCCCAACAGAAACTGCTAGATACGATGTTACTAACAAGTTGTTCAGGATGAAAATGAAGGACAGACTCATGTCTCTAATCATTTACTTCAAATGATAAATTTTATTGACCAAACATATATATATTTGATCTTGGACTATCATTCAAGATTAATGTGGATTTTATCCTAAAATCCCTTACTCCCGCCTTCAAGGGCTTCATTTCCAACTTCAATATGAACATATTGATTAGATCAACTAGGTAACATAGTGAGCTTCACGGCTCGTTAAAGACTTATAAAAAGACCGAAAACATCTTGAAGGTGTTGGGGCAGTTGTGGAACCCCTAGGGCCGGATCGGTGCCCCGAGCAGCGGAAATGGGTCTAACCCATGGATATCAAGTATGAGTGTAATTTTAAATCATTTGATGAAATACTATATTCCATTACGAGTGTATAGGAAAAAACCGGGACTGAATCAGAGTCCGGAAACTACAAAACGAACAAAAACAAAATTATCGTACCCGTACGTGAGTGCGCGCGACACTGTAGCAATCAGGTCTTAATTCTTTTTTTTTTCTTTTGCTCAGCTCACTGGAACACACTTTCCAGTGAGCTGATGCAATTAGGGTCTATTACCCTAATTATTTCCAGTCTTCCCTAAACACTTAAAAACACCCAAAAATAATTTTTAATTTCAAAACCAACATAAACACATGTTATAGAATAAAAATCTAAATTTTCAAAATATCAAATATTTTTCCAAAAACATAAATTTATTCTAAATACGCATTAGCGTAAATTTTGAATCCATTACACAAACCATTTTAGAATCCCAATTACGAAATGTCCCGTGAACAATTCTAGTCCACCTAAAGGTGGTCAAGTGAATCTAGAATGGTAGCCATAACTCTAAGCTTTAATCTAGAGTTCCAAACTCTAATTAATTATTTCATGTCCAACATGAACATCTTTGACCTAATTACAAGCATGTTGCGTTTATACTTCTAAAGTATCCTAACACAATTGATTAGCCTTATTCAACATTAAGCTATGTGATCATGCATCTAATACACAAATAAACATAGCTTTGGAGAAGATCAAACATTACCTAGTAAGCTTGATGCAAGATCCAATCTACTTCTCATTGTTGAAATTATTGAAGAACCTCCAAGGTGTGCAAGCTTGACTTCAAGATCCAATCTTGTTTCCAATGCTTCCAAGCTTCACTTCAAGATCTAATCTTGATTTCTCCTAGATGAAATGTTGTAGAGACCTCACAAGCTTCTCTAAACACTTCTCTAACTTGGGCTAATCTCTCAAGAATTTGCTTATGCTTGTATTTGAACTTGTAATTAAAACATTCCTAAAGCTTGCTATTTATAGCAAAACTTAGGTAATTTTTAATTAATAAAAGTTGTAATCAACTTTTAAGTGGGCTTAATCTAATTTGTCCAAATATGTATAATTAGGTGTGACTAATCTCCATTGTCTCCCACTTTAATTTAATACAATTAAATCAAGCCAAAGATTAGGAAATGGATTAGTTAAATGTTTGCCACCTTGATTTAATCCAATTAAATCAAGCCAAAACCACCTATTATTTCATACTTACAATTACCATAATATCCTCAAATGGTAGAGATAATTATGATTTTACAATTAAGCCATTGTGTAATTATTGAATTAATCCAATTAATACAATTAGGTCAAAGTAAATAATCAATGTTATCCAATAACACTTGATTATCTTAGTTGATAATTATAATATCGAATATTATATTTTATCAAAAATAATCGGCTACCCAAGTGCTCAACGAGTACACTTTATAGTGGGACTCTCTAAGTTCAGACACGTTCGTCATATAAGCTTGCTAATATGTACGCAATTCGATCACCTCCGAATTCGCGAAGAACACGAACGACCTTTCTGAACTATACAAGTCGAGGTCATCACATATGTTTAACAATCCCTCCATCGTAGGCTATCCGAGTTGTTCTTAGGAAACATAGAATATACCGTCAAGTTTCCAAGACGCACATCTCATGTCGACATGTCCACGATTCTTCATAACTGATGTGATCCACCCTAGGTGATCGACTTTGGCCAAAGATTTAAGAATCGTGACTTTAATAACATGGATACATAAACCCCTTATGGTACACATACGGGCCGACATATCATATCTTGCTTCGCACTTGATTACTGTGTGCATCGGTCCACACCCAACGAATATCTAGAGGCCAGACCATGAAAGGTTTCTGACATACATGGCATCTAAGTGTGGATGATCTCACACAAAATCAATGCTATCCTATAGTCAAAGGATTACATATGCTACTCGACTCGAGGAGATTCCTATTGACGGTGGTGTGTACTTCCAACTACTAGGAATCATCTGTGAGTCATTCAGTATTCGCTCCAACAAATACCCACATGTCTATACGAGTTTCCAAAACTCATGGTACATCGCGTTAAACCATTGGAACTCCAATTCCAATATACGACATGTGCTAGTCTTATAGGTTATAGGAGTTCGACCGTATTCCAAAACCAACGACTATGAATATTTACTTTAAGAATAGTTTACACATAGTATCAAAACTATTCTAAGGTCGATGTCATTCTTAGCATAACGATATATCAATTTAATACGCGTAATGACAATACCATTAATAGGGTATGAAATGAAAAAAGTAGTTATTTTATTAATAAATAAGAAAATGTACAATTCGGATTGGCACTCCAAGCACCAACTCTATCAGAAGGTTGAAGGAAATAAGAAAATGGTTGTTCTTGCTGTCTCTGGTCCTAACAAGGGTAAGCTCCCAAGAAAAACAATCCCAATAGAGGCATATCCAAGAAAAGAAAAGAAAATAAGGTCCAAGATGAGTGTTTCTAATGAAAGAAGAAAAGATATTGGAAGAGAAATTGTCTTCAATACCTTGCAACCTTAAAGAAGCCAAAAGAATGTACATCCTTATTCTTTGTTATTGAAATGGACCTTGGTATAAGTTTCATATCTTATTCATGGATCTTAGATTCCGCTGCTACCGCACATATTTATATGTCCATGTAAATTCTAAAGAGTACAAGTTTGCTCAAGAAATGGGAAGCGGTCCTCAAAGTTGAAAATTGAGAGCTTGTATCCGCAATCACCTTAGAGATATGACATCTCCCTATGCCATCAAGACATTTAATTTTATTAGATAAAGTTTATATTTTCCTAGTAAAATAAGGAACTTTGTTTCCATTCCAGTTCTGACAAAATATAATTATGAATTTATTTAATCAATGAGAAATACAATATTTATTATTGGAATAAATTTGTTGGCATTACACTAAACATAAATGGGTTATACATATTGCAAATAAATGAGAATCATAACAATGAATTAAATACGGTAGCAAAAAAAAGATTAATAGATAATCCCAATTCAAGATTCATTTGGCACTCAAGATTAGGTCATATTGGAGACAAAAGGATTTCACAATTGGATAAGGAAGGCTTACTTCTTTCATTATGCTTAGAGCCATATCCAAATTGTGAATCATGCCTCAAAGGAAAATGACTAAATCACCTTTTGTAGGACAAAATGAAAGAGCCAAATAAACCTTAGAACTTATACATACTGATGTATATGGCCCACTTAGTATAGTGGCTAAATGCGGTTTTCAATACTTCGTTACTTTCACTGACGATTGTTCAAGATTTGGGAATTTGTACCTAATGAAACATAAGTTAGATACTTTTGAAAAGTTCATAAAGTATAAGAATGAAGTAGAAAATTAATTGGGAAAAATTATTAAAAATCTACGATTTGATCGTGGATGAGAATACTTAAGTACCAAATTTCAAGATTATCTTAAATATCATGGAATTGTGTCGCATGTAATACCTCTTTACACACCTCAATATAACGGTATATCTGAAAGGAGAAATTGTACTCTATTGGATATGGTATGTTCCATAAGAGCTTTGTTGATATATTAAAGCCCTTTTGGGGATACGCTCTCCAAACAGCCTTACATGTTGTAAGTAGAGTTCCAACCAAATCTGCACCCAAGACCAAATATGAGATATGGTATGGGGAACATCTTAACTTATGATATTTGAAGATTTGGGGTAGTCTATCTTATGTAAGGAAAGTCTTTACGAAACATTAGACTCAAGATCTGAAAAAGGTCAATTCATAAAGATTCAATGAGATATTACTTCTACATTCCCTCTAATCACGAGATCATGGTTAGTAGAAATGCTAGTTTCCTTGAAAATCGCATGGTTCAAGAAGGAAGTACTGGAAAGGAAGTCCCTAGATGAATAAGTCTCTGAAGAAGATAATTCTAAAAATCAAATTGACTTGCGTCAGAAGGAACCAGAATAAGCAAAACAAGAAGCATCTAGAGAAACACAACCACTTCGTTAGGTCAATTAAGGAATCTCGTACTCCTTTGAGATACACCCTAGTCAATCAAGAAGATTTTGAGTCTTTCATGATTGGTGAACAGGTTCATGTAGATGAGCCCAAAAACTACGAAGAAGTAATGTTGGACATTAACTCTTCTAGATGGCTTGAAACTATGAATTCTGAAATGAAATCCATGTATTATATTCAAGTGTGGACACTTGTTGATCCTCTTAAAGGAATTAGTCCTTTTGGTGTAAATGGGTCTTCAAGAGAAAGATTGGAAAAAATGGTAAAGTAGAGACTTATAAGGCTAGATTAGTGGCAAAAGGATATACTCAAAAATAAGGGATGGATTATGAGGAAACCTTTTCACCAGTAATTATGCTAAAATCCATTAGAATTCTTTTAGCTATAGCAGCTTACTATGACTATGCGATTTGGCAAATGGATGTCAAAACAACGTTTCTAAATGGATTATTTAAGGAAGAAATTTATATGAAACAGCCAGAAGGTCTTACATCCAAAGGTAATAGTAATAAAGTATGTAAGTTGCAAATATATATATATATATATATATTATATATATATATATATATATATATATATATATATAGTCTTAAACAAACATTTATAAGTTGGAATCTACGGTTTGATGATGCAATCAAAACATTTGGTTTCATAAAAAATATAGATGGGCCCCTGTGTTTATAAAAAGGTTAGTGGGAGCGCCATCAAATTCTTTATATTATATGTAGATGACATATTACTATTAGTAAACGATATTGCTATGATGACATCATTAAAAGTTTGGCTGTCCAAATTATTCTCAATGAATGACTTGGGATAAAAAACCTACATTTTTAGCATAAAAATTTATAAAAATAGATCCAGAAGAATGATTGGTTTGTCCTAAAGTCTGTACATAGAAAAGATGCTCAAGAGATTCAATATGTTGGACTCTAAGAGAGGTTTGTTGCCTTGTAAGCATGAAACGCTTGCAAAACGCAGCAAGGAACCCTGTCTGCTACCTCCCCTCTTCAGCCGAGGAAGAAAGCGGTGCCAAGATCAACTCTTCAGCCTGTTGCCTCATCTCACGAACAGAAGTTGCTAATCCTGAAAACTTACTCTCGCTAGCCTGCAGAGCGTCAGAAAGTTGCTGGTTCTCCTCTTCCTTGGCTTACAGGAACTACAGGAAGATATAACTAGGAAGAGAAGACGATAAGACAATAGATGAAACGTCTGCGTCTGCTAGTCTGATAGTTAGTAGAATTGATTGATGCTCTCTTCAAACCTTACAAATTACAAATTTCAAATTTATTGTTCATTTAATTATTTTAATTCTTTTTTAATTTATTTAACACTATTTATATATAATAGATTTTTAATTTCCCCTTATTTTTCCCCTTAATTTTTTTTTTCTTATTTTACTTTTAATTTAATTTTTTAATTATTTTATTTTACTTTATGATTTAATTCTTTTATTTTTTTTATTTTACTTTATGATTTAATTCTTTTATTTTTTTATCTTAAATATTTTTCATATTTATATTTTTTATAGTTTATTTGTTTAATAACTCTTATATATTTTTTATGCCTATTTTTTTTTTGGAAAGTATAAAAATTTATTTTTACTTTATTAAAAGTTGTGTTGATTCTGATTTTATTTTTATTTTTACTTTATTAAGAATCGTGTTGATTCTTATTTTGATTTTATTTTTGCTTTATTAAAAATTATTTGTCTTATTTTCTTTCGTAAAGCAGTGTCTATATGTACTTTTACTTTATTAAAAGTTATTTATTTTATAGGCTCGATTCACGCAATAAGGGGGGGCAGAGCCCTAGAGAGAATTTTATAAGAGTCCTCTTGCTTTTACTTCTTATATAAAGAGGTAATTTGTAAGTTTGAAGGTAAGATCATTTATAAGATCATTTGAGCATCTCTCATCTTTTATTCTCTTTCCCTTTCAGCCTATCATTCTCTCTTCTTATAATAGAGTTATCCTCTTGGTAGAACATTATGGGTGACTACAACTTGAGTTCGTTTGTAGATAGTTGGTCATGTGAAAATGATGTTCTAAGTGAGGAGAACATCTCCAACAACAGTCGCGATTATACATTTGAATTTACTACATACCAGGTTAGTTATTATCGTTGTCTTATGCATATTCATTATTTATTTTGAAAGTAGAGAAATTATGCATATTTGTTATTTATACATATTCGTTATCTTTTTGTATATATTTTTGAAAGTAGAGAATATATAATAAATTGGGCGAAAAGTGTTGGTCTAGAAAATGGTATTGTGGTAGGGATTAAAAATTTTGCCAATTTAAAAAGCAGCAAGCTGCCAAAGTGTCATCTTATCTGTGAAATATGAGGAAAGTACAAAACACCACGATATCTTATTAATGGGCAATCCATAATAAAGAATACTAAGACTAAAAAATGTGAATGCCTATTTCAGCTGTGAGGTATACCAATATGTAATATCCCGAATATTTTCGGTATTATTCTGAAAGATTTCTGAATTGGAATTTAGAATTTGGAGGGGATGCTATTCGAAAATAAGAGTTTATGTGTTTCAAAATAGATCGGAACATTTTAAAGTGAAGCTTCGTCGCATTGGAAAACATGTGATTTCGAACTGGTTACGCGATTTCCATTTATATCGTTATACGCGTAAAAGTTTATTTTTTCGGCTATAAACATAGAAAACGAAATCCGATTGAGTTGATTATTGAACCATTATACTCGTTTTTCCGAGAAAAATAACTTTTATGTTGAATATTTTTCAAAATTTGTATCATAAGGGCTTCAAAAATGTGAATTTCTGAGAAAACCCCATGACATGGACCTAATTGTAATTTTCGGGGTCAAAATATAATTTTCCAAAACTTTCCTATATATACCTCATTGTTTCTGTTAATTGCGAAATGGTTATAATCCTTAAAATTTTGTCACGCAACCCCTCACCCCCCCAAATCACGTTGCAGCTGACCTTGGTCACGTCGGCGGTCTACCGGTCACTGTCGGCCAGTACGACCAGCCATGGGGTGCGCCGGCCACCCCTCCACCTTGCAGTGGCCGGCGGCAAACCCCAGAACGCCGACAACGGTAGAAAAAAGAGGAGAGACGCGCAACTTTGATTTTTCCGATCTCGACTCATCACTTCGTTTCACGGCCCGAGCCATCCGCCAAATCGAAGCTCTCGGAGAGTACTACAAGTTGGCGGTAATGGATCTTTCATTCCGTGTATGGTTGCACGCGAAACGAGGAAGGAAAATTCAGAGAATAGTGACCCATGGTGAATAGTAGCTCTTATCATAATTCCGTCGATTCCAGCTCATTCGTGGGATCGTTTGGAGTCCATATATGGCCTCGAAATCTCAGTAAGACCTCCCAGTAAAAATTCACTAATTTCAAATTTTTCGTTAAATATTCGGATGTATCCAGTAGTTTCGTAGAATAACATATTGATATAAATTGAATTGATTGAGTATAAGTATATTGAATATATGTATTTGGTAGAATCTGAGTGAAAATGGAACGATTTGGATCGATCCGATAGATTATGTAAGTTTCCGGTATAATAGGTTTTCTGTGTATTAATGTGTTTTTAATCGTAATGATAGATATGAGGCATATATGATGATATGATAGTGTTTGAATAAATTCGGGTAGGTTCGAAGGGTTCGTGACCCTTACGTAGCGTTTGCGGAAATATTTTTGGAAGATTTTCCAAAAATACGTAAACCGAGAATTTAAGTTAACTAGTGGCATGAATTAGTTTGTAATCTTGTTTTAAGATTATTGAAATTGAAAACATTGAAATCGGACTTTATTCGGTTGTCCCGGAAAGATCTGAAACTTTGTCAAAGCTAAGTCGGGAATTTCATAAGTTACGATTCTAACGGTGTTTCGCTATTTGTTTTGGTAGACTTGACTAAGACCTGAAGTGCTCGTGAAGCCATGTGAGTAACTCATGCGATGAGTGCTTGAATAATTGATTGGTGTTTTATATATATATATATATATATATATATATATATATGATTGAAGTTTTTAGGATAATACGAGAATAAATAAAAGATATTCTTGAGAACAAAGTTCGAGGTTACACATGGTTAAGATAATCGACCACCACAGGTATGAGACTTTGTTATTACTATAATATGAAGTGGGATATGAAATGAGCTTATTGTTTATGTGTACCTATGGAAGTACATAAGGGCATGAACCTGTAACGATATAAATGTGTGTATATGAATGAAAACGTAAATGTATAAGTATATGACATATATTCGTATATGCATATGATGTTAAGATATGTATAAGGTGGATATACGGAATTGGTAAATATAGCAAATCATAATTTCTGAATGGGCTTTAGTTTATGTAGGTGTATGTAATATGTGTTAGGGTTGGTGCTCGGAGTGCCAATCCGGATCGTATTCATGTCCGATTCATGAATACGAACAATTCCTTTTTTCATAATATTACTTATTTACGGTAGTACTTCTTGCTTTTATATACATATTTGATCTAATTATGATTAGATTGAAACTAAATATTATTTAGTGATATGTATATATTAGACAAAGACTTGATAATATATTTTATAATGTGCATTTAAGGAAATTAGGAGATTTGGAGGTAATCTTCATAACTATTAAACTTAGAAAGTTTATTTCTTGTTCTTCAACATCTAGACAAGTTCTAGGGTTTCTTCCTTTCTTATATTTTGGGCATTTTGATTTGGAGGATGGATTTGGAGGTCAAATGCATGTGTGAAGTTAGCTTGAATGATATTAGTGTAATATTAGTTCAATTTTATCATTTGATGACTTGTTACCATTCTAGAGTGTTATTACCACTCTTGTAACTCCTAGAATTATTCTTGCGTTCTTCATTTGTGGTGACTTTGGTTGGTGTAACTATTAATATGATTAATGTTGAGAAAATTAGATTTAAAGCATGAAAAATGATATTTTTGTTACCAAATCAGATCTGAAAAATCAGTGATTTTGGTGATGAAAAGTATGTTGTATGAATGTATTGGATGTGTTTTGGGCATTGGAAAAATTACCGGAAATTATTTCAGAGTTGAAAAAGGTGAAAAATGACTTTACCGGGTGCGTTTCGAGCTTACCGGGTGTCCACTGTCCAAACAGTGAATTGGTCACTGTTCAGGCAGCCCATGAACTGCCCAAGTACTATTGGGGATGACCTGGGTAGCCTGCATATGTATTGGTTGGTCAGTTCGGACAAAAACGTTTTTTATGCCACTTTGCGAAAAAACGATTTTCGTAAACGTTTCGCAGTGTTTCTAACTTATTTATGTCGTTATTTGATATCGAATAAATATGTTTGGGTGAAATATGAATGAATTATTCATATTGGATATTGAATAATTTATTCGGTAACTTTAAAAATTTTTAAGGTTAGGATTTCGCCCGAACCTCGCGCTTCCACTGCGCCCGCGCTAAAACCCCAATAAAAATGGTATCAGAGCAGGTCTGATCCTTCATACATTATATTTATCATGCTTGATATATGATATATAATCCAATTTTGATATTTACACATGCATGTAATTTAGATGTTTCTTAGTTAAATTATGTTTTCCCAGGTAGAATTGAACTGTTGAGAAATCGATCTATATTAAAATTTACATTTGATGTAGAGTAAAACCCTATTTAGGAATATCCCCGCTTAAATAAGGCATTAAAGTAACTAGTATTAGGAATACTTGTTTCTTGGTCTGCCTTGTCAGTACATGCAAATGATTTCCTGATGTTGTAGTTGTATCGTGCCAAAGCTGTACAGTTATGGCTGATGGTAGTTCATTTGCGCCGGTAGAACTTATATGATAAGAGATAAATTCAAGTGAAAGTGAAAATCATGAACGTGCCAAAGCTGTCAGGACTACATCGGTAGCTTGAGTTTGTCACTGACAAGTGAAGCCTTAATATGCCTCCTTGTGACCGTGCCAAAGCATTCATAACGAGAAACGATTAGGATCGAAATCAGGAGTCACAGTGAGTGTGATTGACAATGAGTTGTCTACCTGTGAATATACGTAGGCGAGAACGTGCCAAAGCTGTGAGTCGAAATATATTCATTGGGTCCACTTCTCACTATGGAATTCAATTTAATTATTGGATTCCCATTTTTCGTTGGGGATTACGGTATTATGTAAAGTAGTGGGAGGCACTACTAGGATAAAAATACATAACTAAGGCAGTGTGTAATATTATGAAAATTACCACTTATGTTTTCCTTATTCTATAGTGTTAATAGAACTAAACTTTTAATCCATTACATGCATATTTTATATATGTTTTCTAACTTCCCTCGTGGTTGCAGTTTTCTAGAATAAGTTCTAGATTATGAGTAGGCTTAGATATTATTAGATTAATCTAAACCATCGGGAACTGTTGTTCCGATTTTCTTGAAAAATCAAGATGGTTAGTGACTTAGTTACTAAGTCACATTATGTAATCTAAATAGATATCTATTTTAGGATATAATTCTCTAGAGAGAATAGTTTCTTATGTAGTAAGAATTGACGTGAATTAGTTCATGTCTCGAGATTCTTGACTGGCATTAAGAAAACCCCATTAGGTATTTGTTTATCTGATAATGACGTTTCTTGGCTTTAGTGACCTTTAGAGGTAGTGTGTCTGACTCAATTTGCTAATCATTTATTTGCAATTGTTGTGGATAGTTGAAGGCAAATTATAAAGCTAAAGAAAGGGGATGTGTATAATTATGTATTGAGAATATCGATTCTCACAAAACGACAACTATAGGTATTGGATACCAGATCTCTTGTCTAGTTATTTAAAATATTATTTAATAATTATTTTGATATTTGATATCAGAACTTGCAACTATTGGATAGTTACTTGTTCTTTATAAACAGTTGTTACATATTTTAATACGACTAGTAGTGTTATTGATATAAAGATAAAAATTAAGAAAAATATTCGGTTGAGTAAATAACTTAGAACAATGCTTTATGAGATTTTATCACTTAAACATTATATGCTTATTTTGTATGGTAAAGGTTGGTCTGATACGAGATCATACCACATATCCTTATCCATTTAATGAATATTGTATTTGGGAATGTGATTAAATCTCATTTAACCAATGATCGTCATTGGACCATAGATTTATTAAACTAATACATTGGATATATGTAGTTTAATGAATTATAAATTGCCTTGGATATTTTTCTTTACTTCGTAACTTAGTTAATGAATTATCATGACTTAGTTATGTGTTTCTAAAAGAACACATATTGAATGTCTTGAATGGTTCGAGAACATTCAATATATTTCTGATGAAACTCGAATAAAATATTTTGAATGGTTCAAAAATATTCGATTTGAAGATTTGAAAACTATATCCTTAAAATTCATCATGAGTCTTTGAATTATTCAAAGATGTTTGATATGATCAAACATATAAATTTATGGCAATTGATTCTAAGGTTATTCAATGAATATGATTCTTACTCAATATTATTCTTCTACGATTCCATTGTGATAGAATTGGTTAGTGGGAGAAATCGAATCTTATATGATTTGATTTGTTTGATATTGAATGTTATCGAATTAGTTTCAATACTCTTGGGGATATGCTCTAGTAACACTAATTCATTCTTTTAATTAATGTTCCATTAGTTTCTATAGTTATATATATGATATGTATAAGTAGAAAATTCGAATCTTGAAAAGTTTGAGATTTGAATCTTTCTTTTTGTATAATGGTTATATAATTGAAAAGTACTTGCGCCTCGGAGGTACAAGTAAAATTTTTATCATTTATTCTATTTAATAGAATATTGTATTCTATTTGATAGAATATCTTATCTACGATCTCGAGTAATAAAATTATTTTATTACTTGGTATGTAACATTAGATGTTAACGATTGTAGAAAATACTTGACTTATTGAAGTTAAATAAAGAGTGATAAACTATAAATGGAACTACATAATTAAAAAGATGAAAAGACCCTTAGAAAGCTTCCATATAAGTCCAATGGGATGTCAGAATCATTTGCGAAGTATTTGATACTTAATGGTTCTTTGTTTTCTTATCGCAGAAAATTATCATATAACTTGTTGTGGGAGCGATATTTGATATCGATATCAGAAGTTGACATTAAACCATAGATCCAAGATTGTTCATAGCTTGCTACGATCAAGTTTTGAACTTGATTAAGCTTTCGTTATGAATCGTTCATAAAATGTGCAAATGATTTCCACAACAAAAGTAAAGTGAGCTTATTAAAGGTTTGACCTTTATAGTATGACAGTGAGAAATGTTATACTCAATAATCTATTGTAGATTCTGAGGAAACTTGTCTCTAGTCACACTGATTGAACAATTAAGGATATGTTAGTTAATATTGATATTAAACTATGTATTTTAGTTAGGAATACAAAGTGGCGTTCCTGAATGGTTTCTTCTTCGAAGAAGATATCCATTATGATTTCTTTTCTTGAAGAGTTCGTTCTGGAATGGCCCTGGAGTTTGTATTCTTTTAAGATCACATTTTGATATACCATCTTATAGAGCTTATTGTAGACTCAGATGAGCATTCCGGAAATATGTGTGCTCTAATTTTGATATTAGTCAAATTGTCTAATTTTATCAAAGCATAGAGAATACATATGTGATAGTAGGGTTAGTGGGAGCGTACAAATTTCTTTCTAATGTTATATATCCTAACGACATTATCATTATTAATATAATAATGAAGTGTTTGTAAGGTAAAAAGTTTACTTAAGTCTTTTTTTTTGTGAAAGCAGTGAGAATAGTCTTTGTTATATTCGATATAAAGTTTTATATATGATAAAAAAAATAACAGACTTGTGAGATACTCTCATTAATCATGCATTAGATATGATCTAATAAAGGACACGGCAAGACTATATGTGTGACAGTTAGTATAATTGTTTTACAGTTAGTGTGTCTCTTGTATATAATATTTATCTTTCGTAAATGATGATTCCTTTGTCGAAAAAGAAATTGATTAGAATGCATAGTCAATCTTATACATCATAGGATGATGGTATAATGAATATTATATTATGCGATTAAAGATATCAATCTAATTGTAATTATTATGAGTTATTTTGATACCCTGACCATATGATGGGTCTTGAAATATGTTCTTTGTTATCTTTGAGATATAAGAACGAGTTTTTTAGTCATGGAGAATATTATCCACAACCATTAGGATCCGATTAGTTTTGACTCTAATTATAACATTAGATGGTCTATGTCATATAGTTAGAAAAGATGCAGTGTGAGTGTCACAGATGATTCTACTGTGTAAGTAGAATTAATTATGACTTATGAAGTATTGACTTATGAAGTTGCATAGTGACCTTATAATTAGAAGTTTTTGATATTAATGTTGTGCTTGTGGTTGTCTGTATAGTATTGTGGACCTGATCCCTAAATACTTGGACAATTCAGTAGCTGTAGCACAATATTGATGTCGCATCTGAGTCATATTGATGTATAACTTATGTTATACAATATATATGAATGATGCTGGCGAAGGGAAACAATTGGGTTTGTTGGACAAACGATTGAGTTTGTTGGAAAAACTCAATATGTTATACCTGTGTACATGGCATATGTATCTTGAACGTGTTTGCGATCTAGTAAATCCATGGTCGTGGTATACTTCGGAAGTGAGTTCCGAGTGTTATTTAGAGATCATAAATTTGAAATTCGACTATATTATACCTTAGGGATTTGACGTTCCTATCTATATCCACGGTATAATATTGATAGCCTGTGACGGGGGGATTATACATATGCAATGACCTCTACTTGCATAGTGTAGGCACTGCATTTTTACAGATAAGTCCCTATGATGAGTCTCATTTTGGAGACACTACCTTTTAAGTCACGGAGATCACGGAAAACGGACATCGGAAGGGGAATTCAGAATAAACAAGGTTCACTGTTTTCGTTGGTGCTGCGTTCGTTACTTCGTTCGAACGTAAGGCAGATTTCGGACGTTGGTGCGCGTTCGATTAGGCGTTCGAACGGTGTCGGTAATTCTGGTTTTGCTGCTAGCCTCACATTAAGCCCAATTCGCCCAAACCTTGGCCCACACGCCCAAGCCCACTTAAAACACATATTTAAACATGGTGAAATAAAAACAAATCTAAAAAATCATACCAAATTAAATAAAATACTTACAAAAATTAAAGAAATTGCATGCCTAATTAAAATCAATCAACAAACTAAATGCCTAATCCAAGCCAATCAAATATTCAACATGCCTAATCCAAGCCAAGCCAAATCCCTTGCTTTCCTTGTCCAACACCAAATCATATCCCTTTTTAAATACACAAATCCCTTTCCTCATCGAGCCTAACCCTTTGCCTATAAAAAGAACCATTCACCAACCTTCTCAAGGCTAGCTAGCTCATTCACACAAAAAAGCCTCCTCTCTCCACTCTCTCTAGAGTTTACGCCCATTACAGAAAAAAAAAAAAGAAGAAAAGAATCCCCAACCCTTTTCCCCTAGCTCACATACAAAACACAAACAACACAACAACAACCCTTCCCTCACCAACTTAACAAGAACAACACACAGCAGCCCCTAACGCTTGAACAGCCCCTTCACCTCACCGAAAAACACATCCCAAACAGCCTTAAAACACGCATACAGCAGCCCTAAACACACACATAAAACAGCCCCCGAACCACACCATAACACCACCGAAAATAACACCCAAAACAGTAGCCAAAACATCCCAAAAACAGTAACTAAAATACAGCAGCAAAACGGTAGCAGCGGCAGCGAATCGGAGTCAAAATAGCAGCAAAAGACGGAGGACGACGACCCAAAATAGTAAGACAACGAACGAGAGCAGTGAACCAGTAAACGGAAGAGTTGCGGAGCTTTACCCCTTCCGATCTTCATGAAACGCGAGTCCGAGAGACGACTTAAAAGGTTAGACCTGAGGGCACTTTTTCTTTAGTTTATATTCGTTTCTTTTATTATTGAATTCTATTCGCATGAGAGTCGTTTATGGATGCATGTTGTGGCTTGAATGAAATGGAAGAGTGTCGTCTCTTGTGGTATATAGGATGGAAACCCAGACGTAAATTCCGTAGCCGAATCCGAATGGACGGTAGTGCGCGGTCTGTACTTGGGACACAACTCCACGTACCACTTGAGTAAACGGCCCTTCTCCTGTTTTGTGTTGCTTTAGTTTATTTAATTCTTGTTATTTAAATTCTGCATGTTGTCTATTCCCGTATGATACGATCGAGTGCATGGGCTTAGTAAGTGCGATGAAAGGTTCCCTAATTGGAGGGTTAAAATCCTTCACCACGATGCTCTGCCGCACCGATTGATGTGTGTTCGGTTGAATGCGAAATACGTTCAATCGGACATACTTGGTTTGACATGATTGTCCTAATTTTCGTATGCATGATTCAACCGAGCGCATGGGCTTAGTAAGTGCGATGTGAGATCCCATATGGGAGGGGCTTAAGCCCTTTACCACGAGGCTTTGCCGCGCCGGTTGATGTGTGTTCGGTTGGATACAAGATACGTTCAATCGGGCACACTATGTTTAATATTATTGCTTTTCATTCTATGTATGCAGGATTCAGTCGAGCGCATGGGCTTAGTATGTTGGTCTAAAGGTCCTCTCTTTGAGAGATCAAGAGCCCCAAAAGGCCACCTTTACGGCAGTACTTCGCCGCGCCCCCTTTATTTTTTTTGTATTGCGTCTCATTTCATGCATCAGGTCTGTTCCCGTTCGAACGCGTTTACAAACGCAACTCGAACGCGCATGCATTTTGCCTTATCATGCATCAGGTCTCATCTCTGTTCGAACGCGTTCACGAACGCCACATGAACGTGAGTGTTCTGTTTCATTTCCGTTCGCACGCGTTAACAACGCCACACGAACGTGAGTATTCTGTTTCATTTACGTTCGAACGCGTTCACAAACGCCACACGAACGTGAGCATTCTGTTTCATTTCCGTTCGAACGCGTTTACGAACGCTGCTCGAACGAGAACCTTCTGTTTAACGTTCGAACGCGTCTACGAACGCTGCACGAACGCACACGGTAAACAGATCCTCTTGCATCACATTATGACATGTCCATCTTAGCATATGGTTACCCCTTTGTACGCCATGCATTTGTATTACCTCTCTAGTGTCTGTGCCTACAATGTTGTTTATCGTCATTTTGATTTCCTTTACATTACATGCAAATGTTACCATGGCTGTTTGTGTTTTATACTTTAATGATGAATTCTTATGACGTTATGTGCTTGTTGTTGCAAAGGCCTACTTTTGAGCATGTGAATTTGGCAATAAGGTTTGGTTTCATGTATGTTAGATGTAAACTATACTTTCAAGCATGTGAATTTAGGACTGTGTTGCACTTGGAAATATATGTCATAGGCTTGGTTGGATTATTGCATAAATCTTTACATTACAAGTTGCATAAGTAATGGACCATTCTGAACCCAATGGTTTGAGGTCTTCCCTTGCGAGGGGGGTGAGTGCGGCCTTAAATCTTTGTCCCGGTTCACACCGGTGGCGACTCCACATTATTTCGTACTTCCCAACTAGTGCCGCGAGCCTAGAAACGGGTCGCCCAGGTCCTGTTGTCCTACACATAGTTTAACGAGATTATCTGTGGTCGTCATAATTCATGAGTGGGTAAATTATGGACACGAAATTGGATTCGTGACGGATAAACCTAAACTTAGAGAGTCCCACAATATGAAGTGTACTCGTTGAGCACTTGGGCAATGTGTTATGAATAATACAGATAATTCATAAACTTTACCAGATTATGTGAGTTAATTCGAATCATTTAAAAGGTTAAACGAAAATACATACATTGGGGCATTTCGGTCAATTAATAATTAATGTGTATTTGTATTTGATACAAAATTTGATTTGATACATATTAATTATTTGTCAAATGAGACTTTGACACATGCCATTGATATATGTATTTGTTATTTAATATAAATAAAATACATATATAATAATAATCGCATTAATTAATTACTTAGGTATTTAAATGTTAATATCTAGATAATTAAATAATATCAATATTGCATAGTTGTTATGCAATATGTTTGATTATTATTGGGTACAAGTGGCATGATTCTTTTAAGATTAAAGTTTACAAATTAGATTTTTTAAGTTAAAGCTTATTATTATTATTTAATTAGATTAATTGACCAAATGACCAAAATGCCATTCTTTTCCCTCTAAAGTCGGTTATGCTTGCTATTTAATTGAGAAAATTTTGTTTTCTCATTCAATAACCTCAATGGCTGAAACCTTCATAAAATAAAAGCTCCCAAATTTGTTTGAAGAAACAAGGAAGAAAGTGAAGAAATCAAGAAAAAGTTTAAGGAAATTAGGAGATTTTGAGGTAATCTTCATAACTCTTAAACTTAGAAAGTTTGTTTCTTATTCTTGAGTATCTAGACAAGTTCTAGGGTTTCTTCCTTTCTTATATTTTTGGCTTTTTTGATTTGGAGGATGGATTTGGAGGCCAAATGCATGTGTGAAGTTAGATTGAATGATATTAGTGTAATATTAGTTCAATTTTATCATTTGATGACTTGTTGCCTTTCTAGAGTGTTATGAACACTCTTATAACTCCTAGAATTGTTCTTGAGTTTTTCATTTGTGGTGACTTTGGTTGGTGTAACTATTAATATGATTAATGTTGAGAAAATTGGATTTAAAGTATGAAAAATGATATTTTTATTACCAAATCAGATCTGGAAATTTTGTTATTTTGGTGATGAGAAGTATGTTGTATGAATGTATTGGATGTGTTTTGGGCATTGGAATAATTGTCGGAAATTATTTCGGAGTTGAAATACGCGAAAACAGTGAAAAACAGCGTTACCGGGTGAGTTTCAGGTTTACCGGATGTTCGCTGTCCAAACAGTGAATTGGTCAATGTTCAGGCAGCCCATGAACTTCCCAAGTACTATTGAGGATGACCTGGGAAGCCCCCATGTTTATTGGTTGGTCAGTTCGGACAAAAACGTGTTTTATGCCACTTTGCGGAAAAACGGTTTTCGTAAAAGTTTCGCAGTGTTTCTAACTTATTTATGTCATTATTTGATATCGAATAAATATGTTTAGGTGAAATATGAATGAATTATTCATATTGGATATTGAATAATTTAATCGATAACTTTAAAAATTTTTAAAGTTACGATTTCGCCCGAACCGCGCGCTTCCGCTGCGCCCGCGTTAAAACCCCAACAATATGAATAAGTTGTTATTGTCTTATACATGTAAATTATTTGTTTAGAGATTCAAATGGTTAAGTACTATAAGGAAGGAATATAAGCTAAGTTCTCCTCAAATGGATATGTTCATTTGATAAAGGTACTATATCAAATGCTTCTAGATAGAAATTGTGAAAATGAATATGTTTGATCGATAAAAGAAAAGATATTAGGACTATTAAAGGTATATCTTTTGCATTCGTAGTAATATGTATATTCGTATGTTTGAAACATATGTATATTTTTGAATATTTGAATGATGTCTTTGAGTGATTGTCATGGATGTACTTGTGCATGAGAAGTTATGCGATGAGTTTGGTGTGTCGTGATATGCATGCATGTATGTATGTTTGATTGGTTTTTGTACTCGTGGTATAGTAGTCGAGCTGGTTAGGAATCCGTTCGGACGAAATTCATCTCATACTTATTCTAAAATAGGTAATGAGTCCCGTAAGAGTATTGTGTGTGTAAGCCAGTCGTATGTATGTGTTGTTGGATGATGTGATCTTTGATGTACCGATTATTATGTGTGCTTCGTGGTTGGTTGCATGATGTTTTTAAATATTTCTGAGTGTATGTATGTGTATGACAGAACTCGTGATATGTATGGATCATGTATGCTTATATGAAATGAGTGGATGATTTGAAACCGATGTGAATATCAGAGGTTATAAAGTGTGTTTACTAAGTTGTGTTTGTATGAATATAAGAGAAATGTGCCATGGTATGGTAAATGCATATGAATCCCGAATGTCAAGCTATTGCAAGGTTATGGTGATTAAAGAAAGCTAAAGAAAGTTTGTTTTGGTATAAAAAAAATTTGTAATCGAATAGAAGGAAGTTTATTTGATTTACCGATTTGATGATATTTCAAATATGGATATTTGTGATAAAAGTGTAGATGTATGACTTCATATTTCAGGTGATTGAAGCGAGTTTTATATTAAACGATATTATTTATGGTATTCAAGTTTTGCTTTGTATGTTTTTGATGTTAGCTATTAGATTGGCACATATGTAGATATGTAAATGTAA